>BMAO01015313.1:0-47790 GCA_019973975.1 Trichonephila clavata | reverse complement strand
ATAGAGTAGACATCAGCTAAGAAGGGATTTCCGAAATTCGAAACGCAAGGGGCGTTACGGGGGTTAAGGGCTTTAATAATAATTGTTTCCATGTTTAAACTACTTGATGTACAATCTTGAAATTGGGTTAGCGGATTCCTTTCAGAGAGTTGAGATCCGCTACAAAATGAGTTTGCTGAAAATCGACCCCCAAGTGGTGTTGCAGGGCTTAGGGAGCGTTATAGATAATTATTTCCATTTTTAAACTATTTGACGCACTGTCTTTAAATTTGATAAACAGATTCCTTTCGTAGAATAATGATCAGTTACAAAAACGGGTTTGTGAAAAAAGACTTCTAAGTGGCGTCGCTGGGGATTAAGGGCGTAATAGATAAATATATCCGTTTTTAAACTACTTCCCCTACCTGCTTGAAAATTGGTAGGTAAGTTTCTTTCCTGGAGTAAATATCCGCTACGAAATGGGTTTTGGGAAAATTGACCCCCAAGGGGTGTTGCGGGGGCGGGGGTTTAAGGGGCGTTATAAATTCCGATTTTTAAGTTATTAGACGTACAGTCTTGAAACTTAGTAAGCAGATTCCTCTCATAGGGTAGAGATACGCTAAAATGGGTTTCGTGAAAATTGCCCCCAAGTGCCGTTGAGGGGACTTAAGGGGCGTTATAGATAATTATTTCCATTTTTAAACTATTAGACGCACAGTCTTTATATTTGATAAAGAAATTTTCTTTCATAGAGTAGAGATAAGCTATAAGAAGGTTTTGGGAAAACAGTCCTCTAAGTGACGTTGCAGGGGAATAAGTGGCGTAAGAGATAAATATTTTCGTTTTTAAACTATTTGACCTACCTGCTTGAAAATTGGTAGGATGTTTGAAAATTGGTTTGTGGAATCCACTTGGTTTTTGAGTTACGAAAGAGCAAACATCATTCTATGCTTCAATTTTAGAGATTTTTAGAAAATACAAATTATATGAGTTCTGCCCTTTTTTTTATCAACAGGTGACAGTTTCAGGTATAAGTATATTTTTCAATTCAATCGAATTCTTAATGCTAGGTCTTAGATATCAATAATTTATACATATATATAAGCAGTAAAAATTTATAAACATCATGAAATACCAGCGAAGCGGGCGGGTAACAGCTAGTATATATATATATATATTTCAGCAACTATTATTTACTAAGAACAAAGGAGCATTACTTTACATAAAAATATAAATAAAAGTACGTGTTTTCCTCTTCCAACTTAAAATAGTTTTAATAAAGAACTTTCATAAAGGAATTTTTCAAGCAAATGAATGTCATACTAAGGGAAATTTGAAAATAAATTTGACAAATATATTTAATTTTTAATTGTCATATTTTCAATTATTGTATCAAGTATAAAGAGAATCTCTATTTATTATCTAAAACTTAACATTACCGCTAGAATGATCTTTGATAAGTCCCTTATCAAAAAACTTAAGTCAAAATGAAACAATAAGCAGGAATATTTTTAGAAATTAATAACAAATTTTATTTACACAAATACCTCAATTGGATTTGTAATATCTATGTAGGTTATTTATCTGCAAAAACCATTCAATATATAATATTGTTGCAAAGTTAAATATTGTATTTGGATAGTTAAAAAGCAAATAATTTTACTACTTTACCATTAGAATTAAACAAACCATAGTTTTAGACTAAAAGGAATTTACGACACACATGATAAACACAAAAGGATATATTCAGAGTGTAAATATAATAATTTAAAAATATTCAACAGTATTTACATATTAAAACAACTTAAGTCTCTTAACATTTTATAAAAGCATAAGCTAAAAATAAAAAAAAGTGATAATTTATTTAGTACACTGACAAATAGGAAAAAATATCTAAAGTTTACTTACCACATAAATGCCTCCATGCTGTCCATGATGAATTTTATTATACCTTACAATAGGATCACTATTAGTACGAATTTGGATACCAGCCAGTGCATTACCTAGTTAAAGATTTTTAAAAATTTAGCTTATTATACTGATAAATTACTTCTTTGTGGAAATCTTACACATGAAATTTACTTATTTACCATAAATATTATTGTGTTCAATTAAGCCTCTCCCTTCACCAAATATGTATACACCACCTTGATGACCATTATAAATTTCATTCCTCCTGCAAATAAATTATACAAATAACATACATTCAGTAACAAAATTGTACATTAGTTTCATATTTTACATATCAATATTAATACGAGTATCTATAAGGAATTACACATTTAGAAAAAAAATTAAATAATGATCGTCTAATATATGAGGTAATATTTTCCAGAATTCCAGAGAGGTATACCAAATGTTTTCTTTTCATTTTTCAAAAAATTCCCATATGAATTTAATACATGGAACAATTTTTCAACATATAGAAACACTACAGTTAAATATTAAATGGCTTTTGCAATGAATACTAGTATAAAGTAATTTATATAAAACTTTTCTGTATAATTTAAGTAGCCATTAAAAATTTAACATTTTCTAAAATAAAAAATTTCATTATTGCATGTAACAAAAAAATTTTAAAATTAAATCAACATTCTTCCAAAATTAACTACTGAAAATAAAACAACATTAGAACAAAAACAAGTTTCAATTATTTAACATAACCTTCACTAAATACATAAATTTATTTATATATATTTTATATAAAAAGATAATTAATAATTCCAAATCAGAAATCATACTTTATATGTATACATGCAGAAAAAAAATCATCTTCATTTATGATGCATGCTTATGTACCCAAAATTGATTTTTTGATTTTAAGGTTAAGATGAACATGCAGTTTTGGAACTTAAAGAATCTACAATTTAATAAATGAACACTCACACAACACACATATATAGCTTTTACTACAATTTTAAAATACAATACTGTTCTTTTTTTTGTACCTTATCTACATTAGTGTTGTAAAAAATACACAAAGAGTTGTATGTTAATACAATTTACATATAACATTTATATTATAGCAGGGGTGGGCATTGAGTCGATCACAATCGACTGGTGGACTGCCAAGACATTTAAGGGTGACCATCTGAAGATGAACAGTTAGTAATTATATGCCAAAATATTTAAGATTGACTGACAGTATGCAGACTAACTTCCACAGACTATAACTACAAGAACTAACTTTAGATGAAAATGTTTTTATCTTTTTTCTGTATTTTGAATTGTTTGATAATAAATGCTTCATTTGATATTACTATATTTGTGACTATTGTTATTATGTTTGTATCTCACATTTTTTTTAAAGGATTGCCTTAAAAATGTAAGTATTATATTGCTGTCATGTATGTAGGTATACATATTCCATATTTATTTTTTTAAGTTATAATAAATATTGTAGGCCTTTTTCTTAGCTCACTACACCTACGCCATTGGGTGAATCACAAGATCTTGAAAAAATTAGAAATAGCTGGTAACCTGAAAAAGTTTGGCCACCCCTGTATTTCAGTCTTCCTGCCTTTCTATAAATCACTATATATATTTATAATGTGTGCTTGACAAAACATAGTTTATAAATTACTATAAGTTGAAGTTTGTAAATAATTTTTTTTTTTCAAAATAAAAGATATCAATAATACATAAAAAAATATACAAAATATTGAAATAATATGGGCAAAAATGAAATTTATATAAAGCAAAATTGTAATAATGCAACTTGATATTATATTCAGTACACTCCAAATATATAAAAGTTATATACACTTTAAAATATTATTTCTACAATTATAAAAAGATATCTATACCTTATAGTTGGATTACTATGTGATGTTATCCAGACACCAGCAAAGTTATTAGAATGAATTTTGTTCTCTATAAATTGGCCTCGTCCATTTTCATGAACATATATGCCACCAGTTTGGCCATTATGAATTTCACAACGTACTACTGTAGGATTTGCACCAGCTTTTACTTCAAAGCCAGCAATTCTATTATTATGAATGTCATTTGTTTCAAAATAACCCTGGGGGAAAGTAAAAAAAACATGTTACATAATTGTTAAAAAAAATATTTATAATATTATTCCATAGCTGTTTCTTACTTAAATTTTCAAAAAAAAGTTTCTTAAGTCAGTCTTTTTTTCAAGCATTTATACGGAGAGAAAAAAAATGAACATCAACTGGTATGTTTAATGTTCAAATGTGGTACTCATTCCTATATGCAAATCAATTCCTTTTTCCCAGTAAATAGTACACAATATGTACTTTAATGCTGATAGGGAACTAGACGTGCAAAAAAATAGTTTTTTGTATATTGAATATTTCTAAATGCAAAACCCCCATATAAAGAAAATAAGGGGGAGGAATAATTACAAGGAATAATGATCAAATAAAAACTTTTTATTTTACTTTTATAGAAGTATTTTACAACCAAATAAACAAAAAAAATAGAATTTTTAGAAATGTTTTTAAAAGTTTAATAACAATGTTTATTATTTCAAAATTGGGCCCAAAATTCAATCATTTAATCACTTATGCATTTAATAACAACCTTATAATATTCTAAAATATTTGAAATTATAATTGAGAATATACTTACTAAGCCATTGTCAAAAGTAAAAACTCCAACATCCCTTCCATGATGAATATGGTTCCGCCTCATGATAGGATTTGCATTGTTCTTTACCCATACTCCAGCCAAAGCGTTTCTACTAATTTCATTTTCTTCATAAATGCCCTAAAATTAGCAACAAGTAAACATTCAAATCCCAAGCAAATTCAAAATATAAAAAAATTCTTTTAATGGAAAAATAAATATGGTGAGGAATATTATAGAAAAAGAGAATAAAATATTTTACTATTATAAGAAAGCTTATTACCTGTGCATGGTCTGTAATATACAAGCCAACATTTTCACAGTCACTGATATCACAATGTTTAATAGTAGGCTCAGCTTCTTTGCCAGTCACACAAACTGCAGCACCAACTATAAAGAGGATAAAATCAGTTACTTGATATTGGGAACTATTATGTATATCTCACCCCAAAATGCATCATGCTTTCTAAACACTCATGCATGGACTTGAGGCAGAAACTCATTTAATGAGTCTTAAAATGTTTTAATACTTTTTAAAAAAAAATTCTTGTCATTCTATCTGTATCATATCTTCTTTAAAATGAAATATTCTATTGTAACTTTATAAATTTACTTATTTCAAATAATTATAGCTATTTTTCTAGAAAACATCCCTGTACAATGTAAAATTTATTGAACATTTCTTACAAAACACTTTATTTTGTGGATTCATTGCTTTAAAATTTATGAATACATTTTAAATACTTTATATTTTTACATAACTGTTCAGAAATAAAAACATTTAATTTCAACTTCAAATGAATTATAGCCTGCAGAAACGTTTTTCAGCTCTCAAGATAAAATTAACACACCATAAATCCTGTATGTGATGGAGAATATAGAAGATTTGACTCCACTCCATCTATTTATGTTACTTCATGAGATTCAAGAAACTGTAATGCTAGATATTTACAAACAGGATTCATCTTCTTTGAACAGACAACCTGTCTATCATAAGAAGCTGAAGCAAAACCTACCAAAGACATCTCACCACTTTAACATCTCAGATTGTTAAAAAAAAAGTTAACCAACATGTTAAGAAGAATAAACCAATTAAAAAAGGGGACGTTGTATTGATATCCAGTGGTAACTTGAAAAGACTTGATGGGTCTCTCAGTAGAACGGTAGAGATTAATAAATCTGAAGATGGATATGTCAGGCTGGCAAAAGAGAAAAATCAGCATGATTTTATTATTTTAGTTTGCAAGATTTTTAACACTAAAGGTAAATTGTCTTCAAGACCATAAACACACATAAAACCTCAGATGGCTCACAAAGGATCTACTGTGAACTAGAGTAGATTCCTGGACAAGCCAGTGATTTCTGAACCTTCTCACAGTCTTTTTTCCCGATATTGCTGAATATTGCAGATCCCGAAGTTTTCAAGTTATCAGCTATCTTCTCTGAAGTTCTCAGGAAAAATGAGAATTATCTTGAATCAACTGGTGATTTCACAGATTCCTAGATCCAAAATCACCATAAAAACAAGCCAATATGACAGGACAATAAAATTTGTCATTCGATTTAATTACTGAACTTCAAAGGTGAGAGGATATTGGGAATTGTTACATATATCTCATCCCAAAATCTATCACATTGTCAAAAACCTATGCAAGACCTGGCATGTATGAACTGTTTCCAGCTCATAACACTTATGTATTATATAGTTATATGTAATGTCATCAAATAAAATTGCTGAATTTGATATAAAAATAACTTATTTAATTTAACTAGAAGAAGTTGTATCAAACAGTACATGGTCATTTTAAATTATTCTTAAGAATGAAAAGTATATCAAATTACAAAACTTGAGTAATCAAACAATGATTTCACTTATTCATGAAAATTAAATCATATACTTTACCTTAAACTTTATATAAAATTATTTAATTATTTAAATTAGGTAAGAATCACATTAGTTTGTAACAAAATTTGAAGATTTTAGGACTAAATAAATTTTTATGTATAAAACGTATAATTTTGTTTGACTGCTTTCCATATATAAATAAATGCAATGCATTTTCAAACCATTTGACAATATTCTATAAAGATTTTAGTATATAATACATGCATCATCCATGCATGTTTCACAACACAAGTATGCAACTGTCAAAAATATTAATAACTCTAATTAAAGAGGAAGGTCTTTATTATGCTTGAGAACATATATATAATAAATAATCAAGATTGATACCATATACATAAGAAAAATACAGAAGGGTTGACATTTCACAAATTAGATAAGAATATTTGTATCACATAAAATCTCAAGAATTGAATAATCAAAAAATGCAAATCTAGCACAATGAAAGTTGTAAAAAATACTCAATGATTACAAAAGTATTGAGAAAAATTACATATTTTTATTACATATGAATAATAAGAAACACTCATTTTGCAACTAGACAGCATCTTTATCTTTTAAACAGCTGCTCTAATCAATTGAAGAAGGAATTTATGAGAGAATTATAAAACCATCTTTAAGATGAAATTTCAGAAACATTTTTACATGAGCCATTTCAAAACTATTGCATCTTTTTATAAGGATGTTTTTATTCAAATTCTTTATCAGAATAGCATTTTAATACTAATACCTAACTTTCTGTAGAAAGGAAGGGGGAAGAGGAAAACATAGGATTTTATGTTATGCTTCCATTCAACCGCACAAAGAGGTCAAAACAATCCCACTTTGTTTGAATTAAAAAGATTATATACAGTTTTAATGATAGTTTAATATTGTGAATAAATTCTTAACATTTTTCATCAATTATAAATGTAATATTGTCTCTCTAATGAGAATGTATACAAACCATCTTTTTTGTTACTATTAAAATTATAACTGGTTTTTAGTTTTATTTTATGCAAAATAAATTTTTATAAATTGCATTAATGATACCTACATTACAACAAAACATAGGGGATGAAAAATTTCAATTCTCAGTTTCTATTTGCTTTTTATCTGAATTCTACTATCTCATGTTAAAAGATTTAGACGTACAAGAAATGCACTTCCTTGGTTTTCTTCTACTTAAATAACATACAGACGAAGCTATTTCTTTATAACATTTAAATCTCCATATTTTCTAAAGAGCAGTAAATAATGCTAATTTAAAGTATTTTTTCTCCCAATAATTTAAATTTACTTTAGAAATGTAAAATATTTAATATATGGAATATTTCATTTAGAACTGAATAAATCTTTGTTAAACTCAGAATTTTGTAAAAAATACCCATTATCATTTAAGTAAAACTTGAAACTTTTTGCCCAAATTTTAATCAAGAATTTTTCATTTTAACACTTTATTTTTGAAAATTGCTTTTATACAGCAATAACTGCAAACACACAATGACAAACTTAACATCAATATCCAAACAAATATATTACAAAAAAAATAGCCATACAATTATTAGATAAAAAATTATAAAAAAAATTAGATAATACGTACCAACGGAAGCACTTCTAATTATACAATGGTCAATAGTTGGTGAGCAGTGTTCTCCAACTTCTAAACAATAATGTTTATGATGTGGAACAGAAGATGATACATCTGGTGTGAACTATAACAAAGAATCAGAATTGTGTTATGAAATATTATACAAAGTTGATACTTTAGTCTGTTTTACTAAGATTTTACTACTAAACGAAAGAAAGGGGAATGATTTCAATATTTGACAAAATGTTCACTTGAAAAATACGAGTTTAATATTCAATCTAATTAAATAAAGAAATCGAATAAGCTAAATTTTAATTCTATATAACTGAAAGGACAAGTAGTATTTGATATTATTTCAAAAGTGAAAAATTATATAAAACGGAAAAACTAATAAGTTTTTATACATAAAAGGAAATTTTCTTGAAGATGTATTCCTTACTTATAATAAGCATATATTTACATGATAACAAAAACCTATTGTAATCTACACTATTAAAATTCGAAGGTAAACAAACGTATGTACCTATGTATCTATCTATGTGCGTCTATCTTCTCAAGAACCGCACCACACAGAAACTCGCGGAAGGTACCAAAGGATCGGGAATGATCCGGGGAAGCCGTATTGCCCATTTATATTCCGATATTGTAATTAGTTAAAAAAGATATTAATTAAAACCCGAAAAAAAACCTGTTTTTTTTCGTGCAAACTTTGATTTGTCTCCATTGTTGCAGCAATGTTATTGTTACATCAGTGACAAAAGCAGGCGTCAAAAATCGGTTTTCAGCCTAACTGGAATTTTATGATGTTTCTCTGTTGCCTGTATTAACTCCCTTTGTTTAAAAAATACTTTTAAAGTGTGATTAACTTGAAATTTTATTAAAATCTCAATTTCTACATTGTTTTACATTTTTTACAAATTTTTATGGATTTTCTTGGATTTAAATTACAAAATAAAGAAAGGTACAACTATTTTTCAAGTAGATTGGTACATTGTATATCGTTTTCAACGGTGCCAAGTCAGACTGAGATATTGGCAGCGGATTGGCGGCTATGGAATTTCTTCGACTTTAATTCCAAGAAAGAAAGAAAGTTATGACTATTATTAAAGTAGATTGGCAAATTGTATATACATTTCTCAAAGCTGCCAAGTTAGACTTAGATGGAATACTGTAAAACTTCTTTTAAAAATTTATGGAATTTTGTAATTTTGAAATTCTTTTATTTTTCTGCACATAAAATATTTTAAAAAAAGGACTTTTCCGTTTCAAGGATCCATAAAAATGCAATCAAAAAAATTGCTAAAGTCACCAAATGCCAGTAAGCTACAACAGAATTGACCAGTTTGTGTAAGTGTGTGTGAGGCTTATGGAGCATGTTCAGAAAGACTACTTTCTGATACACACAACAGATAGTTTTCTTTATTTAAAAAAAAAAACAATTTACAGTGAAAAACATTAAAAATATAAGAAAATCCTAAAATGTTTTTGATAGTATTATTTTCATTTTGAATGATTTTTATGCAGTGAATTCAAGCAAATGTATGTGTCTAGGTTTGCTCTCCCATACTTCTTTTTTATAGTTACATATTTTTAATCAAATAACCAAACATCCAGAAATAAGCAGTCATTTTTCATTCATTATTTAATAAAAACGGATATAAATTTATTTTTTTAAAAAAAAACTAAATTGGTATTGATTTGTATTATTTATTACAAAATTAATTTAATTATAATATCGTACATTGTCTGTTTTCTTGTGGATAAAACTAGAATAGTTTTGTAAATCGAAATATAAAGAAAGATTTTATCACAGAGGGAAAAAAGACTGAAAAATAGTTTTATACATGAAAAAGCCTGTGTAAACGCCAGGCTAAGCTCAGGGAAAAGAAATCTGTCTGCAAAGGAAAAGAAATTGAAGACATTTCTGAAAGGAGATAATTCCCTCACATTCTGCATACACCCTCAACCAGAAGTGCTGGCATCGAGAAGGAAAAAGGAAATTTCCATTGGGTTAAAGTTATACTCCTGGAAAAATCCCGTTCAACGCCGGGCTAAATGGAGGGAAAACAGACCCGTCTGACGGTACAAAGATATGGAACAAATTGCGAAAAAGGGAATTTTAATGACAAAATATAGAAATCACACTCAAGCGAGGAAGTAATTAAATCGAGATGGGAAGAGGAAGTTTCCATTTTCAAAAAATTATACACTCGAAACAGCCCGTGCAGCATCGGGCCACGCAGCCATAGCGTATGACACAATGATATTATATGGCGCTGAAAATTGACTTAAGGCAAACTGAAATTTTGCGACGTATCTTTTTTGATTTAATTCATTCACAGATTTTAAAAAAAAGCTTTGAACACATGATTAATGTGAAATATATCCTTGAAATCATAGTTTTACAATTACATATGGTCAAAATCCAGTTTTCAGCCTGACTGGAATTTTATTGACTGATTCCTTCACTTTGATTGAAAAATAACTGCTTTTGATATGTGATTTATTTGAGATGTTTTTTATTAAAAACACAATTTCTAAAACAAAAATATCTATGTTCTTTTTTTTAATTTAAATTCCGAAAAGAGATAAAACTGTTTTTTAAGCATATTGGTAAATTTTTTACCTTTTCCAAAGGTTCCAATTTAAATTGAAACAGAATATTTTAATAATCTTTAAAAATTCAAGAAATTTTGTAAATTTCTATATTTTGACATTTTTTACACATAAAACTGTTTATTAAAAAAGGCAGTTTTTGTTTCGGGGAACCGTAAAAATACAACTAAAATAACTCTGAAAATCGACCCCTGCCAATAATAATTAATGGTGGTAAGTCTACCACAGATTTCAAGAATTTGAGGGCTTATGTGGCATGCGCGGAAATACAACTTTCGGAGAGTACGTAGGCAAACATATTAATTGTGTATGTGAGAAACAGTATAACAAGAACCCAGTTATACACAAGAAAAATCCTGTGCAACGCCGGACCATGCAGCTATATATGGATGTAAATTAATATTTTTAAAAAAACTAAAACACAGCATTGTTTTTTATAATTCATTACTAAATTATTTTAAAAATCGTACAGTGGCTGCTTTCTATTGGATAAAATAAGACTAATTTTGTAAACTATTAATCGAAAATAGAAATTTGATCTTATCCTTGAGGAAAAAAGAGTTTTATAGTCTCGAAAAAAATGAGGGAAAAGAAATATTCCTAACAAGGAAAAGTGGAAAAAATTTCGGAAAAAAAAAGGAATTTTAATGACATAAACCTAGAAATCAAACTCTTAGAAGTTCTGGCGTAGAGAGGGAAAGGGAAAATTTCCATGGGGATAAAGTGATGTATTCAGTAAGAGCCCGTGCAACGCTGGGATAATCTGACGTGAAACGGACCCGTCCGATAGAGCAAAGAGAGGGAAGAAATTTCGAAGAAGGGTATTATAATGATATATTAATATGGAAGTCACAAACACAACAGGAAGAGTGCTTGCACCGAGATGGGAAGGGAAAATTTTTAAGGCAATAACCTATACACTTGAAGAAGCCCGTGCATTGCCGGGCCATGCAGCTAGTTATAGTGAGTACTATAATTATTAAAACCTACTGTTTAATTATAGTTCAGTTTCCATAACTTAAGTTATTGGATTTTGCATTCAAATTTCCCAAAGTTTCAATTCATATGAAGTATTTTTAAGAAAAAAAATGAAATATTGTTAACTCTTTGATAAGTGATTTAATTTGAATAATTTTTATACTGATAATATGAATGTGATTTAATTTGAATATATCACTCCAATTTTCATATTAAAATTTGCAATTACAACTGAAGAGAGTGAGAATTATATTAATGTAAACTGTTAATATAAATACAAACCAAAAAGCTGCACAAGGGCTATTGGCAATGGACCTCATAATTTTGAACCATGGTCAAGTGAGAACACCTGAATTGGTACCCCCCCCCCCCAACTTTCACACAACAGGAGGACGTTTGAGTCTTGACAAATTTAACATACAACAGCTCCTTTACATGGCAGGTCTTCAACAGCCACTATTACAACTGAAACTAACCATGATTTTATTTATCGTTAAATAAAATCTGGACTTGTGCCACAATATTTAATTCAATTATCATATTGAGTGTTGTAGTGCATAACTTAATACTTTAGCCTAAAATTACCATGAGAAGTTGTGCTCTTCATTTCTAGTAAAGGAATAATATCAAACATGACTCAATACTATTTAAAATAAAGGGCTTTTTTTTCTTTTTAAACCAAGACTAAATATATTAACATATTCCTCTATAACAGGGGTGGTGAACCTTTATGGATCTACGTGTAATTTTTTCCTAAGGAAGTATTTAATGAGGTATAGACATGCCGCCAAATAACTTTTACTTGAGATTATTGGAAAATAATAAAACTAAATACTAACAACAAAAAAACTCTTTACTTGTTACAAAAAAATACCTTTTGCTCTGTATAGTAGTAAATATTTTAACTATGCATGTAATTTTCAAATTAAAGTAAATATTAGTGTGGCTTCTGTTGTTGAAGATTGGATGACAAATAACTTAGGATTGTAATAAGATAACTTATTAGGATTGTAACATGTTACTTACAGTAGAATGCATGCTAAATTGAAGTCATCTGCCAAATGGGTTCTATGCAATTAATTATTTTTATTGTGGTTCAATTTTTTGACAAGAGGATTTGCGATTTGTTTCAAAATGCCGTTTTACAGACAATGTTCTGTATACCACTATTCTAGAACATAAAACATACACCTCTTTGTAGCTTTTACTAATAATGCCATGTTTCTAGATTCACCAAATTTGAAATTCTCTCTATTACACTTACTATCTTACACTTTTTATTCTTTTGCTGAACTAGCCATGTTAAATAATAGTTAAAAATCATAAATATAACACAAATAAACTTTAAAATACAGTTGTGTCAAAGAAATTGACTATGCTATGTGTAGACAATAATGAATGAGTGTGCTCCCTGCTGCCTCTTGACCGATCACTTACGATTGTTCGTAATACTTTATAGTGAATTTTGTTATTTTGAAATGAAATGCAAACCATTTTGATCACTGGTGTGCCCAAAATATTGTGTCGCATGTCACTGGTTCGTCATCCCAGCTCGATAAACAAAAAAATTCTGGACCTTCAGCATTCATCAATAAAAATAACATCAAATAAATTTCCAAATAACTTAAATTGTACAAAACGTTTAAAGCAATTTTTCATGTTTATGACTTTTATACAGCATGGCCATTTTGATGTATATCAACATATATTTCATCAATACAAAAAAAAGCCGCTTCAACATACGATCAATATAAAAACAATGAATTAAAACAAGGAAGAGAACTTTACCAATTACCAATAATAGGAATATAAGAAAATTAATATTAAAAAAAAAAGTAATACTCTCTCGCTATTAGATTAACATTAAGGGGATTCATCTATGCAATTAATTTTAAAAATTTAATTTTTTTTCTTCATAAATTGCTTTTTTAACATGTCTAGAATATGATGGTAAAGTGATTTTTTAAAATTCGAAGTTGTTATAAAGTTACAGCAGTTAGAAGAAGCAGCTGTTCAGAGTACTGATTTGGCAGTCAAAGGCTGGGCCCATTGTGAACAGTCGGCTTGATACCTGAAACCCTTCTATACAAATATACATTCCTACAAGTATAGACAAGTTTGTAGAGGTTTAAAAGGAAATCTATAGTTATTGAATATTTTTTTGAACTTGTTTTAGTCTTGGTTTAGCTTCGAAGAGCACAACAGCTACAAATTATTTATTTTCACAATGAGTGGTAAAAAAAAGGAAATATAACTGAAAATGGTCATCCTGGTCGTAATAAAAAGCGAAAGTTTAGAGGAAACCATTTTACCACCTAAAATGATACAGCATTTACATCAGCTTCTGCAAGAAAACTAAAAACCAGCATGAACATGGAGGTTCCCATCACTCTAAGTTTCGCGTATTGCATTTCGGAGTTTGTTTCAGTATTTGCTGCTATTTCCGAAACTGTAATATGTAAGACTTGTAAAAGTGATTTATCTTTCTTACAGAGATGCAAAACAATAACAAATCTATAAATTCATTGATTTGGACTTTGGCCAGTCATTATCTTTAACGAAGGTTTTGTAGGAGTTTTAAAAGTAACAACAACAATGGGATCCATATTGGCCATGAAGCGCATACAGAAATATATATGTACAGAAATGTGTACCTTGCTCTCTGAGTGGCGCATAAGTGATGCCGTTAAACAAGAAAGAATTGATACAAGAGCTGAACAATTTGCATTGAAAGAATTCCAAGAGGAAGAGAAAGGAGTACTCTATGGACTAGGCATCACCGATTGAGGGTAAGTTAAGATTTTCATAGTTTTAACCACACTTGAAACTTTAACTGAGTCTTCATCAAAACTGTGTTTTCAAATTTTCCTCCATCATATCTCAAGAACAGTTTGACCGAATGACTTCAAATTTATAGGGTACACTCAGCACATATAGATGCATGGAATGGTCTACTATCATTCCCGAATTCCCAATACTTCTATTTTTATATAACAAAAAAAACCCATGAAACTCGAAACTTTTACTTCAGAGGTCTACCAAATATCCAATTTTTGGTATTTTCAATTGAATGCTCAATTCCGTGCATTTAAGCTTCCAGATTAAAACAGCATTAATTTTTTTCATTTCAGATAAGCTTATCAGCTGGAATTATGGAGGAAGAGAGCGCCCGTTTTTTTTTTTTTTGAGGCAGGTGAGTTCAGAGCACTAGAATTCACATTACATTAGGTATTTTTAGCTAAAAATTTATATACATTCTCTTAAAATACATATAAATAAATAATAAAAAAAACCCTTTTAATTCTATCTTTTTACTGATCATCAAAAAAAAAAATTCCTAAAAATGCTTAAAGAACAGGTAGTCACTTTGGTGAACCCCCTTAATTAAAACGTTTCAGATTCTGAGGATGTAAATTTTTAATAACTAATCAAAATGTAGGTAATATTATTTAAATAATAATATACTTGAGAATTGCTATTTTAATGCAATTACAACATAAATACTTTTGATGTACTAAATATATTAAATAGACAAGTATTTTTCTCGAAATTTAATACCTTAAGTGTTAGATAGCCTAAATATGATTCCCTAGCACCTTCAACAAATGTAATAGTTGATTCAGTATCTCGCTCCAGGACCACATTTTCAGCTACATTCCCAGCAGCTAAAAAATAATTTGCAATGATTAAATTTATACCATAAATACAGTCAATGTCAGAAATAAGTTTGAAAAAATAAAATTTTTGCGGAAGCATAACTTTTATGTAGCATTCTAATTATTTAAAATTCAAAGTTGATAGCTAAAATATTTTTCACCTATTTTTAGTTTTAATTTTTTTTTAAAAAAGAAAACTTTCAAAAAATTTAATTCTTGCTCCAAACAAAAGCTTTTAATAAACAATGCATAAAAAGTTGATCTTACTAATAACAATCATAAAAAATATATTTTAAATTAATATATAATACATTTTTTTAAGTTAAAACATTATAATTGAAGAAACTTAAAATTATTAAAAAAATTACAGTAAGAATAATCAAAGCAAAATTGTCACATACTTGAGACTTTTATTTATTTGCATTTATAAGAGATAATTTCATTCAGTTATAACTATAATAAATTTATACACAATTTTTTTTTTTGATAATTTTCAATATGGAATGAGCATGAGATTGAAAACTATTTTTTATTCATTTCTATGCATAATATAAATAGATACTAACTGATAAATTAATGGTTATTCACAGTTTCAATTCAGTAATTTTATAAAAATTACTGTATTTTTATAATAAAAATTTACAGAAAATTTTCTTATTTTTTAAAAGCTTTTTAATTTTTAAAGTAGGTGCATCATTTTAAGCATTTTCCTAAAATTATTAAGTAATGTAATGAAAAACTACTTTTTATATGATATTTTAATTTTAAAAAAAATGGAAGAGTATTTTCTCATTACCTTTTACTTCTTTTCACAAATTAAAAAATCTAGCTACTTATTTTTTTTTATAAAAAATATCACTTACCTGCACCAATCATAGCTACATTAGTATCAATTATGAGAAATTCTCCTTTATATACACCAGCATGTATGAAAATTAATGGATTTTCTAGTTCTTCTGAATAGTTAAATGCAGCTTCGATTGTATCGAAATACTAAAATAAAAGAGTAAAAACATTATAATAGAAACCTTTTGAAGGCACATACTTTGAAATTGCACTAGAAAGAACACTACACAAAATATGAGGAACTACAAAAACATATCTATTTAGAAAAAAAAAAATGTAAATATTCAGACAGCATAAACAGTTATAACAGTTTCTTTTATTATTACGAACTGGAGGGAAATGATGCTGATGTACTCTATTTTTCATTATATCTTGTGTAATTAGTCTTAGATTATTGGAGGATAATCAACTACTATAGTTCATTTGAAAGTACTATAAAATTTATGTGAAAGTAATTACAGAATTTTCCAACTAATACAAGCAAACAAAAGTATAGCTGCAAATAAGAAAAATTAACAAATGCTTGCTATGAATAAATTTCAATCACAATTTATCTTTAATGTTCAAATACCCCCCCCCCCCCATTTTAAAGATCCCTTAAATGTATATTCCAAACTATACATAATTTGAAATTTTTTTCTTCTTTTAATTCAACCCAAGAATACTAAAAATCCAGTTACTGGTATACATAAAGTATGAGAAGAAAACTCACAGTTATATTTCTCCCCCTATAGTGATCAGCATTATTTTCATATTGTTCCTGGAACCCAGGTCGAACATGTAGGCCCCGATACTGAAAAGAAAGAAGTTGTGCATTAATTTTTTTTAGATAAAGTTATCATGAATAAGAAAAAATTATATATTATTATGGAAAAGAAATACTGTACCAGTTGTTTAAAACTTTCTTTCCAAGGATTTTCATATTTACATTCTTCTCCTTGTGCAAATTCGAACTTTGTTGGAACAGGATTGAAGAGTGGAAGATCATATTCATATACATTTTGATAAAGAGTTTTCCTAAAGACATACAGAGCATTATAATGAGAAATATATTGAGAAGCATTATTTTACACTATGGGGGGAAAAAATAACATACCTTTAGAACTACATTTTCACTGTTAAAGTAACTATTTGCTTTTAATATACGCAATTACAAAAACATATTTAAAACACAATAAAAACGAAAATAAAAATTAAGGGATGTAATTCCTATCTTGCAAACATGAAATAATAGAAATAGAATATTTATATTATGATTAGAAACATAAATGAAAAGGAAGCAAGTTCAAAAATTTTATATCTTTCAAAATTTGTTTAAAAGATATTTCCTACCTTTATGTGTTCACAATTCTACTCTTTTCTATCACACATGCAATAACATTCTCAAATAAATAGTAGTATTCCTTGAATGCTATTTGTACTGCTACAATGATTATCACAATAATCAAGTTTAAAAATTTTGAATAATAATATATGAATATATATTAACAAAATGTAGCTTGAAGAATAGAAATTTTTTTCAATGGGAATAATATTTAATTTATATAGATATGAGAAAAATGAACACACAAGGAATACAAAATATATATGTTCATAAATATTCATACAAACAGTCACATGAAAAATGTAGCAAATTTCAATCATTGGACATCAAAAGTATTTTATACAATTTTAGGGGGGGGGGGGGGTCCAGTGAATTGACATTCTTAAAGATTACTTAAAATTATTGATTAAAATTTTAGTTAAATCTATAAAAGGAAAACTGGAACAATGTGACCAGATGCTAAAAAAATTCTGCTCCTAATTTTGAAAATTTACATATATTGTTTATTTAATGAAAGAAAAAATCTTAGACCTTACAATTTAAAAAATTCCCATTAAATGTATTTTTTCTCATCAGTCAAATTTAATCAAGCCGATACAAAAATCAAGTAAACAATTCTTGTAGTTAACAAGCAATACAATTATACACAAAAAACAAGCTGCAAATAAATAGCAAATTTAATCAAATTCAAAACATAAACATAATATATCACAACCATTTTGTAAACTTATATGTGTATTAGTATAAATTTTTCCTTTGTAATAAAAATTCAATGTAAAAGTTATAATAAAACTTAATTCCTTTCCAAAATTGTAAAAGTTTGAAATAAGTGATTGTACATATCAGGTATTTAATGATGTCTTACAAATAGTTTACATTACAGCTAAGCAATCAGCAAAAACCATTTAAATAGTCACATACAAATACTGTTCAAAATTACATTCTATTTTGATAACAATACGGACAAACCATTTCATTTTGATTAGAGCAACATTTCAGCTTTTCTTTATTCCTTTCTTAGTACGAAAAAAGAAAACTGCATTGATATATGTTGCTATAGTGTTATTTGTTGTGTCAAGGTTTATATATATATGGAACTTTTTATTATTAGGAATCAACATAATCTAGCTATGTTAATAATAAAAAAATTTCACAAATCTGATAGAATGTATTCCCCTTTTTTCAGTGAATATTTTTGTAAAGTCACATTTTGCAAATACAATGAATTAAAGTTGCTTACTTAAAAACATGAACCTTGTAGGGGGAATATTTCAATTTTAAGAAAATGACAATAATAAAAAGAAAAATTTAGAAGAAACGTTCTATATTTCATACCATAGCTCTGTATCACTACTAATGATATGGAAGCGCTTGCAAACTTGAGCAACACGACACAAGTCTTGCTCCAGTAAGTAAGAGAAGATAGTTAATAAAACTTCATCAGGTAATTCATATAAAAGATAATGGGCAGCCTCTCCTGTGTCTAAAAATAATTAATGCATAAAATCATTGATACATATTACAATAAGGAAAAAATAACTAAAAATTTCAGTAATAAAAAACAGCAAATTCTCCAAAAACATTGTACATAAACATACAAGAAAAAAAATGGCAGAATCAAATATAAATAAAATTTTGGAGAAACAGATATTTTAATTGAAAATCTAAGGATGCTTGAATTCTTTCATTAAGTTTATTTGCTTACAGTTAAAATGCTCTTTAACAAAAACCCAAGATATAATAACGGAATTATAAACTAGAAGGAAGAATGTTGTTAAAATAAATTCCATTTTTCATTCACAGAAATTTTCATTAAATCATTTAAATGCTCTTTTCATAATGATATTTTTAATTGAAAATGTCAAATATTTCTAAAAAACACCAGCAAAATCCTTTATAGTCTGTGTCAAAGGGAAACGTGATTAATTGCAATATTTATTAGCCAACTGCTACAGTAAAAATAATGGAAACAAAATTAGGAGGTGCCTCTATGATAATGCTAGTTGTCATATTTATTATTGAGTAGGTTCCAAAAGAATTAAATTTAAAGGTAATCAAACAAGAGAAACGATTTCAGTTCTACTGAACCAATTATAGAGAAAAAGAGAAAAAAAAAGTGAGTGTTGTTTTGAAAAGTCTTTCAATGCAAAGACAACTGGTAATTGAAGCCTCGGAAGCATCCAATATTGATAGTAGACTAATCAAAATCCTAGATAAGGGCATTTAATGATGCTGTCATAGAAATGGCATATGATAAGCTGAAAAATGTAAAAATAAGGACTTAGTTGTTTAAAAGGGATCATTATTGGAAAATTGTTACAGGGAAAATTCAAAGATAATCAGGTAAATATTGGTGCCTTGTCAAAGTATTTTTGGGTGGACTGTGAATGGTTCAAAAGCTATGTTTAACAAGATGTTTACTCAGCGATCTGCTAATATGATGCAGGTAGCAGTGGATAAAATAGAAGATGATTCAGATATCTATAAGATGCTAATTCAATATTACCATATTTACTTGAATCTTTAAGCCGCACTATTTTTCCTGTGTTAATGCTGCTGAAATTCGGATGCGGCTTTCAACCTTTTAAAGATTTTAATTTTTTCTCAAAAACAAGTAGAAAATAGGGCGCGCTGCGTAGAATCAATAAAACACTTTTTTACAAACATTTTTTGAGAATTTGGGGTGCAGCTTGGATTTGAGTAAATACGGTATATATAAATTTTAGGAATTTCAATGTAATGGGCGAGGGAGTGAGTATAAACGTCACACTACTGGGCAACACAAAGGCTTTTGGTAATGGATCGCGGAATTTTGAGCCATGGCCATGTGACTAAGATGATGCTGTAGCTGGCACCACCTCTCCAAACTTCCACACTGCACCAACGGGAGGACATTTGAACTTTGACATATTTAACATGCACGACAGGTCTTCAGTGGTACTCATGATATACCAGCCACAAGTCCATTACCTTGACCACTAGGCATTAATGAAATAGATATTGAAATTATGAACAATTTTAATAAATTAATTAATTTGAAAAATGGCTGATACGAGGTTAAACTCTATTTTATTATATAACTGGAAGAAGTGTATGGCTAATGGGGCAGGAATCGATTTTGGCTAAATTACACCGAAGATTATCATAGAGCTGGAAAACCATGAGATAATTACGATATAAGGAACAATTTAGCTAAAAATTCTAAAAAATCCTGAATTCTATTACATGTATTAGTAGAGGTATCTGAAAAAGAGAATAGCTGAAAAGGTTGCGAGTAACAGAGCAATTTTTTTTCCTCTTATCAAGGTATAATCAGAGAACATAACATCACAACAAAGTTGTGCATGATCTTTGATACAAGTTTGCATTCCATAGATGCTCCTTCACTGAATTATTGTTTGTCTGCTGGGTCGAATTTTAATAAAGAACTATTGGACACATTAACAAATTTTAGGCAGCATAAAATTGCATACACAGCAGACATTAAGCAAACATTTTTACAAATTATGCCTGACTAGTACAATGCAATTAGGATTCTGTGCCTTAACAAAGAATAGGAAAACAACTATAAAAGGTGTAGTACATGACTTGTATTATTTTTGGAGCAACATCTAGTCTATATTTACTAGCAGCAACTCTCAAATAACATGTTCTAAAATTCAAAGAGGAATTTCCCAAGGTATATGAGTCAGAAGAGAAATATGTATGTGTGTTGATGATTTGAACAATAGTGCAGATAGCAAAATTGAAGCCTTGGAGGAATATTTACACTTTTAAAATCCGAAGGTAAACAAATGTATGTATCTATGTACCTATCTATGTATGTATGTCCGTCTATCTCCTCACGAACCGCACCCACGCAGAAACTCGCGGAACGTACCAAAAGATCGGGAATGATCCGGGAAAGCCCGTTTTGACCATTTATATTCCAATATATTAATTAGCTGAAAAGATATTAATTGAAAACCTAAAAAAAAAACATTTTTTTCGTGCAAACTTTGATTTGTCTCCATTGTTGCAGCAATGTTATTGTTACAACAGTGACAAAAGCAGGCATCGAAAATCGGTTTACAGCCAAACTTGGAATTTTATGAAGTTGCTCTATTGTCTGTATTAATTAACTGAGTTTAAAAAATAAGTGCTTTTAACACTTGATTTAGTGATTAAAATGCAGCAAAAAAGTTGCTAAAATCGCCAAATGCCGGTAACCTACGACAAAATTGACCAGTTTGTGTATGTATGTGTGAGGCTTATGGAGCATGTGCAGAAAGACAACTTTCTGATACACCACAACAAATAGTTTTTTTTTTTTTTTTAAAGCAATTTAGTGTGAAGAACATTAAAAATATAAGAAAATGCTGAAATGTTTTAATTAGATAGAATTATTTACATTTTGATCCTTTTTCATACAGTGAATGCAAGGAAATATATCTCTGTTTTCTCTCCCACACTTTTTTTTTATAATTATTTTTAATCAAATAATCAAACATCCAGAAATAAGCACTCTATTTTATTCATTATTTAATAAAAATGAATATAAATTAATATTTTTCTAAATTAGTATTGTTTTGTATTATTCATTACAAAAAAATTATTTAATAATAATATCTTACTTTATATGTTTTCTTGTAAATAAAACTAGATTAGTTTTGTAAATTACAAATCGAAAATAGAAATTTTAAAAAAAAGGAAGAATTTTCCTATCACTTCGAAAAAAGAAGGCAAGATGAGTTTTATACAAGAAAATGCCCGTGTAACAACAGGCTAAACTGAGGTAAAAGAAACCTACCTATAAAGGAAAAAAATTTGGAGACATTTTGGAAATGATGATTTTAATGACATAAGTATAGAAATCCCTCGCATTGCATAATTATACCCTTACCCAGAAGTGATGGCATCGAGAGAGAAATATGAAATTTCCTCTCAATAAAGTTAAACTCTTGGAAAAAGCCCGAGCAATACCGGGCTAAATGGAGGGAAAACAGACCCATCCGAAGGAACAAAGACGTGGAAGAAATTTCGAAAAAGGGAATTTTAATGATAAAATATAGAAATTACACAAAAACGCGGAAGTAATGACATCGAGAGAGGAAGCAGAAATTTCCATTTGCAAAAAGTTGTACACTCGAAAAAGTCCTTACAGTGTCGAGCCATGTAGCCATAACATATGCAACAATGACATAAGTTCACTCTGAACATTGATTCAGACAAATTGGAGATTTATGACGTAGCTGTTTTGATTTATTTCATTCTCAGAATATAAATAAATGCTTTTATCATGTGATTAACATGAAATATATCCTTGGAATCATAGTTTTACAATTACATATGGGCATCAAAATCCGGTTTTCAGCCAAACTGGAATTTAATGACTGATTCATTCACTTTGATTGAAAAATATTTTTTAATATGTGATTTATTTGAAATGTTTTTTAAAAACACAATTTCTAGAACGCAAATATGTGTAGGGGTTTTTTAATTTAAATTTCGGAAAGAGATTGAACTATTTTTTAAGCAAATTGGTATATTTTTTACCTTTTCCAATACTTCCAAGTTAATTCGAAACGGAATATTGTACAACTTCTCTAAAAATTCATGAAATTTTGAAAATTTTTATCTTTTGGCCTTTTTTATACATAAAACTGATTTTAAAAAAGGGAAGTTTTGCATAAAACAGTGAAAATAATTGTCAAAATAGCCACTTGCCAATAATAATTAATGGTGCTAAACCCACCTTAGAATTCAAGAATCTGAGAGCTTATGGTGCATGTGCGGAAATATAGCTTTCGGAGAGTTCGTATTGGCAAACATTAATTGTGTATGTGAAAAACAGAATAAGAACCCCCCCAGTTACACACAAGAAAAATCCCAGGTCATGCAGCTCTATATGAATGCAAATTAATATTTTTTAAAAAAATCTAAAACAGTATTGTTCTTTATTATTTATTAATAAATTAATAATTTTTAAAAAATCGTACAATGGCTGCTGTCTATCGGATAAAATAAGATTAGATTTGTAAATTATTAATCGAAAACTGAAAAATTTGATCTTATTCCTCAGGAAATAAAGAGGGAAATAGAGTTTTATACTCTCTAAACAGCCCGTACAACACCAGGCTAAACGAATTAAAAGAAATATTCCTGACAAGGAAATAAAGTGAAATAAATTTAGGAAAATAGGTAATTTTAATGACATAAACATAGAAATCAAACTCTTAAAAGTTCTGGCGTAGAGAGGGAAAGGGAAAATTTTCATGGGATAAAGTCATGTACTCAGTAAGAGCCCGTGCAACGCCGGGGTAATCAGACGGGAAACAGACCCGTCCGACGTGGCAAAAAGGTGGAAGAATTTTCGAAAAAGGGTATTTTAATGGTACATTAATATGGAAGCCACAAACACTTCACAAAATGCTTACACAGAGATGGGAAAGGGAAATTTTTAAGGCAAAAAAAAAATATCTATACACTTGAAGAAGCCCGTGCAACACTGGGCCATGCAGCTAGTAGTACAAAAAATGTTATGCAAAAGAAGAATTTTAATATGAGGAAATGTAAGACTAATTCGAGATCTGTACAACAGAAACAGGAGGAAAGAAAAAATTTGGATATTTTTACAGCAAATGGTAAGGCCAAAGTTCTGGGATAAATTTAGGAAAGCACAGAGAGGGCAAAATGAAAAGTTAGCCACCTGAAATTATTAAGAATCCAGATCAAGAAATTACTAAAAGACTGGTGCTGGAGGTAATCACGATATTATGAACCCCACAATAGAATTTATCAACCTATTCCCGACTACTTCTAAAAAATTGTTATACAAGACTGTTGGATCAAAGTGGGGCAGTTTTTTATTTTTAGACATTAAGTGCAGATTTAGATGTTGATGAGATGATCTTGTGCATTTAAGAGAAATTGAAATTGGGACATTATTTCCAAAACTATGGTTTCACTGGAATTTCAGACTATTTAATTGATAGTAAGCATTGGTATTGATAACAGTAATAAGGCCTTTGGAGCAGTTATATATGTACCATTTACAGTAAAAATGAAATTAAAATGTCATTCATCAGATCCAAGTCTAGAATTTCCTCACATGAGAAATTTTATTTAACTCACTTAAAACTCATGGGAGCAATCATGTGTGCAAGAGTAACAAACATACTATGCTAACACTTGAGTGCAGTATTTCGTAAATGTTTCCTCAGAGAGATTTATTGGGTAAAAGGAGATCCAAACATGCAGAAATTTTTCATGAGCAACCCTTCATCATGGAACTATTTCCCAGATGAAGAAAACCCAGCAGAGCTCCTAACAAGGGGAGAAACATCTTTGAAATTAAAAGAAAATAGAGTCTGGTTTAATTAATTGTGTTGGATATCTGAAGATTAAAAAAAAATGCCCACTGGGTATCCAGAATAGAAACAAGATTCCAACATAGAAAGAAAGATGATAAAAAATGTAAAACCTTACAACTAGTTGCACTGAAAATAATGTTGGAAATTTAGTTGCAACAGACAAAAGTTAATATTTCCAGATTACTAAATTATTGTACAGAAAAAACATTCATATTTAGTTTAAAAAATAAAATCAATAGACAATATGTACCACTTTAACAGCTGATGAAATAATTAATTCTAAGAATTAATGGCTAAAAAGATCTCAGGAGGAAATATATATTTTTAGAGGAAATTAAAATTATGAAGTTTAAAAAAAAAAGATATCATATTTATCAAAAATTGCTATATTCAAACCATTCATCAAAGAGGAAAGTCTTTTGATGATAGGTGGACATCTAACAGAAACATAAGAGTTTTACTCCCAATCGAGATTATTTCATTGAATTGGCCATATGAAAATGTCTCAAAAGAACTGGTCCTGCTGTACTTTTGGAAACTCTAGCCAAATTGAGAGAGATTTTTTTTTTTTGATTTTTTAAAGGGTATACAAAGAATTAGGTCCTTAATTTCAAACTGTAGTTTGTGTAAAAGATTTAAAATCAAACTTGCAACTCAAGATATGGTTTATTTACCACCAGACTGTATAAGGGAAACATTTCTATTTGTTGAGACTGGTTTGGACTATTTAAGTCCACTTTATTATGCAGAAAAGATCAAATGCAAGAAATCTTAAATTCTGCTTTTCACTTGTGCTGTTACAGGTATGATATATTTGGAGCTGTTCTGGACATGTCTGGTCCATTCTTCATTAAACCAGACTTCCAAAAAATTTACTCAAAAAATGCAAAAATATTTCTTAATGTAAAGAAAGAATTTAATATTTTAGATCAAGTTCTTAAGAGTGAGGAATGCCAGCACTATGGTATTTACTCGAATCTAAGCCTCACCCCCCCCCCCCTCCAATTCCTTACACATTGAGAAAAAATAAAGAATTGTGCAAAAGGTTCATTGATACCCGATAGTTAAGAAATTTTTAAAAAGTAATGTAAAAGAAATTATAAGGAGTTAATAATGCAAAAACTTTCAAATACATACATGAACCTATAATTACTCAAACTGTCAGTATTATATTTCGAAAATCATTCCACACACATCACTCCCATTGTCACAGATAACTTCGGAATTGGTGCCGGCATCACCATTTTCCCACACATTTGTTATGCAGCATTTTTTTAAAAGGATGTATTATGGAAGAATGTAAAAGAATTACAAAAGACTGTTGAACATTTACAAGCAAAAACAATATAATTTTGTTTATGCCATCATCGTATATTTCATCCATGTGAAATTTTCAGTGGCCGATGATCTATTTCTGTTTTTTTCTTTATATAAAATTAACTCCCTTTTCATACTTGCATCATAGGGAATTTCTTTTAATGTTATAGCTGATATCTTGGATGTTGAGGTGATTAAATAAAAGAGTATACAAAAAAATTTCCTAAATACGAGCAATTATTAGGATAGATTGAATACTTGAGATAAACTGTGCAGTGGGATAAGTCATCGATGCAAATGGCCTGAATGAATGGTTACATTTTTCCTTTTAAAAGGGATGGAAACTCAGTTTCTCCCATCCAACAAATGATTCTAAGCTGCATCTAATTTTTGGTAGCATTAACACTGGAAAAATAGTGTGGCTTAGATTCGAGTAAATACGGTATTTTAGTGAAAACCAAATGCTTCCAAAGGGGTATGGTGGAGCGGATTTGGGAAGCTACTAGTAGACTTGATGAAATCATCTCTAAAAATAACTTCCCACAAAACATTATACTATCTAAAGGTTGTTGCCATTGAGGTGGAAATGATGAATAATTCTCGTTCCCTAATCAGAATGTTTTATTAGATTCTACACCTATTACACCAACTCACTTTCTGACTGGAAGATGGATACTTTTTGTTTCTAGTGTACAAAGAGAGTCCTTACAAGATGACAGAAGCATCAAAAATATTTTCTGGAATAGGTGGCATAAGAAATATCTTTTAGAATGACAACCTGTGCATCACCTTATACTTAGACTCCATCATACAGATTCACAGTCAAAAATAATGTAGAAGTATGGTTTGATAATAGAACTACAATCCAAAAATAGATGGAATGTGTATAGAAATGTGTTGAGATTTTGGAGTATGTCTTTGAAACAATTGTGGCTTTGATTTGAATAAATATATGCTAAATAGAATGACACAACAAGCATTGCCTGATGCCCATGCTTGAAAATTTAATTGTTACATTATTCTTATTGTAGGAGGGATTGGCCTCCAATGTAATTGTCTCTGTTAGTAAATAATGCTGTAGTCCTGCAAATAAGTCTTCAAAAACCTGTTCAAAGTAAGTTTATTCTGATAATGTTTTCATCAATAATATCAATGACTTAAAGCGATTGTGTCAGAATTGTATTATGATATATTAAATTGACAAGCAAAAAGGGGAACAATATGTTAGGGAAGAGATGCTTGAAGGATTAATGATTAATTCTGTAAATAGGATCGGTTATATTCAATGCAAATGTGCACAAGAATGCAATTCTAGATTTTCGAGAAAGAGGGTTTTGGGGTAATAACTTTTCATGTGTGTGTGTGCTATATACAATAATGACTTTTTAAGTTCATAAGATCTTAAATTTTTTTAAAAATAAAGAGCATTTAAACACATGTCAAAATCTATTTTTTATACCCATCTTTTCATAATTTTCAAATCTATGATTTTTATATGCCACATAGCATAACACATCCATAAATTACAATCTTGTTTATGTATTAAAAGAATATGTGTTACATTCCTTCCTATATGCTAAATATTTTTTACATTCTCTACATCACACAAAAAAAAATTTTTATTGCTTTGTTTGATAAAATGCAAAACATTTATAATTGTTCCAAATCACATTCAGTCAATAAAAGAAAAATGTACCATAAAAATTAATATAAAAGTATTCAAATACAACTCTCACTCATATATTAGGTGTAATTTTAATTATATACATATTGCAATATTATCAAACCCAAGTTAATAAAAACGTTAAAATTCAATTTTATCATGCCTGACATATGTTTATTTAATATGATGTTTAGTGTATTAGAGGGTTGTCTTTTACATCTAAATTGACAGGTAATACACATCATGTACATACAATTAAGTTTTCCAAAATGAAAAATCAGAACTGTGATCAGTTTTTTTCTTTGTGATCATGTTAATACAATCTTGTGTCTCTTATCAAGGTTAGTCCTGAACCACAAACATACATGACCAAATCTCAGGTTTAATTACTATTAGATGACACATAAAGTAATATTGCTGTACTCATAGTCTCTATTACGTGCACCAGTCTCCACTTTGATGCATTTAAACAGAAGTTCTAAAGTGTGCATTACAAATGGAGGCCAGGGGCACCCATGAGACAAAAATTGCCCTTTTCATGGACAGTCCAAAATTTGCATTAAATGCTTGACCATATTTTTCATTAATTTTAATTGTTTCTTAAAACAATTGTTCCTTGAGTTTTTCTCAATATTTATATTTTAGCTATCAACTAATTCCATTTGTGAAGTTTTTATGTCATCTTTTAATCTAAAATATTTCTTATTTGCTATTTTGTTTTTTAAAGAGCTGTTTTATTCTATTAATTTCAATCCACAATAATTCTATGATATAATCTCAGATGATAGTTTATGATCTCACTTTGAAGCAACACTGCGGCTACCAGTAACAAAACTCATAATTCTGAATTGTGGTCAAGTGATCAGGACAACACCGAAACTGGCATCCCACTCTCAACGCATCTACACCAATATAAAGATTTTGAGCCAAGACAGATTTAATATGCATCAGCCCCTCTACATGGCGGGCCTTCACTGGCTCCAGGACTTGATAACACCAGTCATCATGACCCCTCAGCTACTACAGCCCCTTTAATGTGTCAAATTTGTACTTGATCATCCTCACACTTTTTTTTTTACATCTGTTGGCTCTTATTTTTCCCATACAATAGTCAGTATCAAACACATGAACGTGAGGTTGTATAACCTTAAGCATTTATGAAAAAAAGTCATATCCCAACAAAATATTGCAATAAAGCAGAGTCCTCAAAGATATTTTGCCAAATTAAGCAAACAATAACAAAGAAACCAATAATAATGATAGTTCAAGTTTAAAGTAAAATGCATTGACAACTGCTGGAAGAGAAAAAAAGTGAAAATATTGTCAATATAAGGAAATCAATTTAGATTTTGATTTTTCATCAGTAGAAGAAATGATAAATGATTGCAGTGTGCAGCCTGTTTAAATATCCTTCAAAATAAAGTCTGCTCCTGCTTAAGCTACAAGATTTTCCCCTTAATTTGGATGATAAATCTCGTACTATTTTTAGTAGGAAATTGCAAGATTTACAAACACAACAGGGATCAAATTTTATTCAAAATGTTTAATTTGTTTGCTACAGGAAATGATTTAGATTGGAAAAAGTGTATTAGTTATTTATATGGTTGCGATCAGTGAATGTGGAGCCGTTAGGATGGACAGCAAGCACTTCTTTACATAAAAACACTTGCTGAGGAGATTCATTGCATTATCTATAGTAAGACATTTGCATTGAAGTTACCTAGTCAGTTGAATGTGTCATAGATGTAGTAAACTATGTATAAACTCGATCACTGAAAGCAAAATTTTTCAAAAAGCTATGTGAAGACATGAAAGTTAAGCACACAGACTTACTAGTGATGCCTTTCAAGGACACTAATGTTATGTCAAAACACTACAGATTTTTCCGCCAAAAAGTTGCAAAATTTTGTCAAGTTAGGCAATAATATTACAATATATCATATTACACTGGTGATAACATAACAATACAATACTATTTGAGTGTGTTACCAAAGATCTATTAGGCACAATTTCAGAATTAAACTAAAAACAGGTAGCATATCAATATTAAATAAGTTTCCTTTCATGTAGCAATGTCTTGTCTCGCACATTACATAAAAAATTCCCACTTTTTTTGCAAGAGAAAGAGCATGCAAGCTCTATTTTGTCAGATCAGACTTTTTGCTGAAATTAGCCCATTTGAGCAATATGTTAAATATATCTCTGTTGTTGTTTCCAATGCCACGATTGATCAAGTCAGATCAAGGCTCACGAAATTTATTGTGGCAAGAGGCTAAATTGCATCTGTTAGTCGCAGCTTTGATCACCATGCAGATCACATATGTTTTGGCTCAGGGATTTCCACCTCTCTTCCTCTTCCACCAACCTCTTGAGAGGATTTTAGGCTCGACCAATATTTAGATTGCCCCCATGCCACATAGGCACTTAACATTTATAAACATCTATGCCCTTTCTAGGATTTGAACCCAAGACCTATGGAAACAACAGTTGGTGTCACTAACCACTATACCAGATATGGGGAACCTTTTTACCATTAGAGACCACATATATATTAGAAGTTAATGGTCGCATGGGTTAATGTACCTATAAATACGACTTTTATGAAATTACCATAGTTCTTGTATAATTTTAACAATTTGGTGCATTACATAGAAATATTACCAAAAAAAATTAATTCTTTTTTCATTTATTATTTAAAAGAAAAAAATTACAATATAGAATATGTTTGTATTACCTTAAAGAAAGAATATTAAATAATTTCTCAATGAAAGTGTATACTTTCTAGAGATACAATAACACAAAAGTACTAGTTAGTACTTTTGTGATATTGTATCTCAAAATTATTGTATTGTAAAACCTCAGAATAAGTAAAACAATAACTAGATTTTCACATTGGATGTTAGCAACACAAGATGAGTCTGTCACCAGCACATTACCAGGTTTATATAAGACAAGCAGTAAGCATCTTTTTAGTACATTATTGTTGTATCTCAGTCAACATAAACTTATAATAAAACACTTCCTTAATATTCAAATTAATATATATTTAAACACCATTCATGCAAAAAAACACATTTTAACGTACATGGAATCAGTCACAACAATAATAGTAAGAAAATGTTTTTATATGTAGAGATCATACATGTCTGGTAGTGTAGCCGTGTTGCACTAGGTAGCATTTAACATTTGAAAATTACAATTAGACGTTCCCAAAAGCATTGAAATATACAGACATTCATGCCGTCATTTTTTTAATTAAATGAATTTGAAAATTGTTGTAATCTATATACTAAAATATTAATTAATAAAAGTACTATCTTTTATCAAGGCCGCACAAGAAACTCACAGAGGCTGCATGTGGTCTCAAGGCCGCGGGTTCCCCCATATTTGCACTATACCATCTGGGCGTATATATAATGTTTTTATACGTTTGCCCCACATGTGTCCACTAATCACAACAGCAAATAGCAATAGATAAATAAATCCAACAAGACAAAAAGTACAAAGCAAAATGTTAAATTTTCAATATTGATACAAATACTATCATATTGCCCCATCAAGAAATGAGAAACTTAAGTAAAGCAAATGCCAACCACTAATATTGATAATTTTCATAATTGTAGAATATAATTTCAATGCACCTTTTAGAGGAAATTTGAAAATCTTATGGGTAAAAACACATAACATAGACCAAACAACTTTTACAATCTTAAATGTAAAAAAATTAGTTTTGTTCTTGTTAATGCCACCTGTCTGACATGTCAGATCAAGGCCCATGAAATTCATTGCAACAAGAGGATGGATGTACGCCTGCTATTAACCATAGCTTTGAGCACCATTCAGGTAACAGTATAATTTGACTCGGTTTCACCCCAATTTTGAGAGAGAACACCATGAAGGTGGTCAGGGGCTTCCCGCCAGTCTTCCCCCAACCTCATGAAAGAACTTGCGGCTCAATGGCTATTTAGTGTACTCCCATGCTGCAAAAGGCACTATACAATTACAGACATCCATTCCTCCTCCGGGATTCGAACCTAGGCTCTACAGCACGGCAGTCAGATGACATATTCATACCTAAGTATCACTTAAAATGATTCAAATAGATATTAGACATTGAGCTTATGAGGGCAAAAAGTTAAAAAAAATTACATTTTATATTATTATATAGTCAATAGGATTACCAGAAAATATAGTTGTCATTTTGAAAAACTTATTCCACTTTGGCACCAAAGAATTTTTGTCATAGATCCAACCAAAAGTAAACACATAAATGGTACTTGGCCAGTAAAAAAAAAAACAATTCCCCAAGCTAGAATCAATACACAGAATACTTCTCTTCCAACTCAATTAGTAAAAAATTGAATTTTACTTCATTATTTAAAAACATACTGATATTTTGAAAGTATTTTTTCTTTCCAAATTTCATTTGAAACCACATCATAGGATTTATAGTTCTTGTATATTTTGTCTTAATGGATTCCTTTATCATACAAATTGCAAGAGTTACAAAATAGTTTTCTAAAGATATTTTTTGACTTTCATTTTAGTAATTATATGGTTGCAACTAAACAGTTCATCAACTCACCATCTGCTATTGACTGTGAAGAGGAAAATACGCGCCTCTGGCGCTTACGCGTGAGTAAGGAATGAGAACACAGGTTTTCAGAGTTCGCAAGACCATTACTACTAGAGCCTGGGCTACTTGGTTCCTGTGGCGACAGCTTGCGTCTCAAGGCATAAGGTGACTGGTGAGGAGAGTTTATTCCACTGGTGCTAGAACCAGCCGGAGAATAGATGATATGAGGTTCTAAGTCACGAACAACTGAAAATGAAAGATTAAAAATTCTATTAATGAAAAATCCACAGATTTATTAAAAAGAGTATAATAAAAGAAATTAAGAAATTTTCAGTTATTTAAAAAAAAATCTTTAAAATTTTAAAAATAACAGTTTGAAAACTCAAAATTTTTTGTCCATATCACCTTAACCCCTTGCCTCTCGCTCCCGTCAAATTCACGGGGTGAAATTTCCCTCTCTATTCTTCGTGCCCGTGATATTTCCGGGCTGGAGTGTTGAAAAGTAACTTGCCATAAAAGCTTGAAACAATGTATTTCTCAAGCCCAGAATTTTTTTTTCTTTTTTTTTAATCTATATACCAGATGCAGCACCAGATTATTTTTAACGTGTTTAGTGACAATTATTATTTTTTTCAGTAAATGTTAGCACAAAAAACATATATATTAGCGATACATTTTTTTAATCTTAGTTCAAGTACTCAGTTGCGCTCTTTGTAAAAACACGTGGGTAAAAATTCTGGAAAAAAAACAGAGAAAAAATTAATATATTCTTTTAATATTGTATACATTATACAGTTAGTCAAGAAGTAAATCGGATTGTACTTTTAGTACTTTTTTGTCACTGACTACAATAAAAATATCGGAGCAGTAGACATAGTAGACCAATATATTGGAGATTACTGAATTACTCGAAAACGAGGTAAGAAATACTATAAGAAAATATTTTTTTATTTGTTAGATCAAACTATTTTGAACTAGTACCTTTTTAAAGAAAAACAAGGAGGCAAAAAATCACATTTGAAGTTCATTTATCTTTAGTAGATGAACTTATTGAAAAGTAAGAGATGCAGAAAGGAAACTCGGTACTATGGTCCAGTTTGTGATTTTGGCCTTTGCATCTATGTTTCGAAACTTATCTCACAAAAAAAAAAGGTTTATTTATATTATGCAAAAGTTTAATAAAATTCATTTTATGTTTAAAACACACGTTTTTTTTAAAATTTTTCTCTTTGTTGGAAAGCCAACATTCAGTGATTATAACCCTAAATGTTTGCTTTACTTAAAAAATTAAATTTCATATTTCAAGCTAAAAATTAATCCAAAAATTAAAAATGAATACATATATTGAACATGTACTTAGTTTTATATAATTTTCTTGAATAAAAAAAATAGGCACTTTTAGGACCGTTTTCTTCAAAATTATCCGATCGTTAAGGGGTTAAATAACCAGAGTTTATAGCAGATTAATAATTAATTTTTTTTTTACAATGGGGTATTTGACATGAAAATAAATATTTACAAATTCTGAAACTAAATATTGTTCAGAACAATGGATACTTACATATTATCGCAACCTATTGGCAATATTATATGAAACGAAGCACCTGGTTGCCATTTCAGTGTATACGACACATAGGAAATCAGGGTTGCCAACTTGACAAGTTACTAATAGAATTGGTGATTGTTGCGATAATACATAAGTACCGAACAATGAATGTAAGTAATGCAAGTACATTCAGAAAGCATATTACAAAAATTGTTGTACTTATTTTTTATTGCATACATATATATATACACACACAGAAAAATAAAATTTTCCTAGTGTTTTTGTTTATTTACACACTTTAAATCAATTATTGGTTTTTAAATACGTTGGAAAGCTAAAGCCCTTTAATAATTTCTATAAATGAAAATCCTAACAGTATTCCTAGAAATATTAGAAATAGGGAAAAAAAATCACAGAAAAAAAGAAATATATATATTATTTGTACAAATAATGAACTATCCATCTAGATAGTAATTAGTGATGCTGACTGATGTGCCACAAGGCCCGAGTTTGAATCTCAAAAAAGCAAGGATGTTTGCAAATATATAGTGCGTGTGTGACTTGGAGGCACTCTAAATAGCTATCTAGCCACAAGTCCTCTAACGTTGGCGGAAGGTGAAGAGAGGTGGGAGGCCCCTGACCCCTCCAGGGTGTTCTCCCTCAAAATTGAGGTGGAACCAAGCCAAATCGTATTGTCACCTGTAACGGCGCTCAAAGCTACGGCTAATGGTAGGCATATATCTAGCTCTTTGCCGCAATGAATTTGATGAACCTCGATCTGACACCACCAGACAGGTAGCCCATTAGCAACAAAACAAATAATAAACTACAACCTATCTCTAATTTTCGAAATATTTTTAATTTATAGAATTTATATAGGAGTATTTACAAAAACAAAAAAAAATCAAAATGTACTGCTGTTTTTAAAATACTATAATTAAAAATATGTAAGCACTGCATTTACAGAAAGTATCCAGCTATTTTACATATTTCAGATTTTATGGAGGAAAATGCTATGTCATGTACAAAGAGAAGGGAAAACTAGTTCATAAGACTACAAAAGAAAAGATTTTAAATAAAGTAGATATTAAATTTGAAATATGAGGTTAATTTTTTTCTTTATTTACACATGATCTACAAGTAAATACGAATATGAACATAATTTTTTAAAGTACTTAATTTTATTTTAAATTCCTAATTTTAAACAATTTTTGGTACTTCCTTTTTTTGCAAACGTATTGGCGACATTTCATGGGAATGAAGCACATGGTTGCCAAATAAGCATGTATGATACAAGAGAAAAATCAAGGCTACGGTTGAATTGTCGAATCGGCCACTTATCCCCGCCAAGTGTTTTCTCGCCAAATCTGGTAACCCTTTTGATTTTTGAATGTGAGGGAGAAGTTGGATTGTGTTGTAGTAGGGTTGCTACTCCAAAACACAACACGCAAAAAAGTGCCAAATTAGCGATTTTTCATAATTTGGCGGACCAGTGGCCGATTCGACAATTTCACCAAGGCTACCAACTTGGCTAATTATCTTGAATGTTGGCATTGTTGCAATAATACGCAAGTACCCAATATTTTGAATAATGTTATAAATATAATGAAAAAGTGGCAGGATTTTAAATGAGAAAGTACATAATTCATAAAGCATTTTCATAAAACTTATCAAATTACAAAGCTTTAAATATCTTATTAAGAAGGGCAAAATAAGAAAAGAATAAATAACTGCTTTTTTATTAAATAAAAATTTAGAGTTTAATCAATAATAATGATTTTATAAGTACTTTGTGCACATTAAAAGCCACAGCAAATATAAATGAATTCAGATTTAATTTCAAAAAATATTTTCCTAGTTCACATTAAATGCATCAGATAAAATATAAATATGTATATAAACTTCTGCAGTTTTACAACTGGTTTTCTCAACATCAATTATAGATAATGTCATCAATCATGAAAATTAATCACTAAAACATTCATTCACTAAAATAAATATATGTAAATGACAAAACAAAAGGACTTCAAAACTCATAAATTGTAATTTGCATTAATTTAGCTGCCAATGATACCACATACATTAATAAAACTTATTTTAAAAGTTAATTCCATTTTTATTTAATTTTTAAGACCTTTAAAACACACAGCTATTTCACTATAAAAATAGGAATTATCCATAAACTTTAAACTTCCTTTATTAGAAAAGTTAAATATTACAATTAATAATTTGATAACTTATTACAAATTCATTTAAAATAGTTCTAGTTAAATTATAAATATTGTCCTGTTTCTGTTTAGTCATAGAGCATTGCTGCCTTATATATATTAAAAATCATAATATACAAGAATAACTTAATAAATTATTTAAAAAGTGATAAAACCAAAATTAAAAAGCACCTAACAACTAAATAACAGATATTCCAATACAGCATATCATTTATTGCAACATATTTAAAAAATAATGGGAACTCTGGTACTGTGTGTACCTAAATCAGGTTACATTAAAAAAAAAAAAAAAATTTAAATATAACGCAAAATTATGTAGTCAATTTTTAATTTTTTTGTTGTGGATATAGTTAAAAAAAGTTTCAAATTTTCAGAATACAAACACAAGTACGACATACAATAAGTATTTCATAGTTAGTTCGATTAGGTAATAATTCGACGTGATGCATAATTGTCAATGAAAATATAAAAAATTCATTTTAAACATTAAAATAAAAAACTGCGAAATAAACATATAAATATAGTGTGGCATTACGAGTATATGCAGTTATGAAGGACAAAAAAAATTTCAATTCTTAGCAGAAATTCGCAATGTAAACAATAGGTCAAGTGACCTGCTGCCTGACGCGAGATGGAAATCTAAGTCGCTGAGAAGGACACAAGAGTTCTGGTTCCTTTTTTTCTCCTTTTCTTCATTTTGACCACAATTGAAATATCATATAGTATATTATAACTAAAACTGTACATATAGACAGCTGACAAAATATTTTATCAAAGGTATTAACGTTATACAATATATCACATAGATCGCTTTTTTTTCTTACACACAGCTACAATAACATACCTGGATTATTAGATCGTGAAAAAACTGTCCTTTTGAAATTCTTTTTCCTGGTTTTCCTAACATTCTGTCTTGTCAATCTCGCAGAAGATGTTGACATATTAGGAAAAAACACAACGATCAACTGTCTTTAAACTCGAGTTACAACAAAGAACTGTCATTAAAATCCTTGAGCGCACTTTCGAGTGGTAGCCATTCTTTTTAACAAACTCTCATAATGCCTTTAGACGGAAACACGCAAGGAACCAATCACATTTTTAAGTTTGTGTCATGTGACATTTAAGCTTGCGGCATGTTTTTGCAATAAGAAGTACATTAAGCTCTTGAATTCGGCAACATTCTTTAACTTTGAAATAAGAACTTTTCTTTTTTCATCACTTTTTTCGCAATTAATTATCATTAAAACAATAGAATTTAAGGGGAAAATAGCAATTTTAGTTTTAAAAGTTCTGGTTTAAATCATTTATAGCTTTTATTTTCATGTGATATGAATACTTTTTCGAATATGTTGACGTAATTTAAATTCAAATTGGTGCTATAATAATTTTGACACATTATAAATATCATGGTTTCCATATATATACATGCAAAAATTTATAAATATAAGGAAAAAGAAAAAATTCGTTCATTTACTGAGCTATAAGATGAGTTTTTATATCATACTTAAGTGAACTGAAATGAAAAATGATTTGGTTGATCTTAGCAGACTAAAATTGAAAAAGAAAACTAAATTTTTGTGATCTCGGTCAAATTTTCGTAGGTTATTTAAAACATAATTTAGTCAAAAATGTCTTTTTCTGTAAAATTTAATTTATCTCTATTTTCAAAACTTTTGGTGAGTAATTTTTTCATACAAAAATAAATGTTTTAGTTCTTTATTTTATGACCTTCAAAAGTGATAAATACATTTGAAAATGTTCGGAATAAAACTTTCAAATTACTTTTTTTTTTCATTTCATTGTTCGTTTCATTTATTTGAAAAAATAAACTAAGCGAAATATAGATCTTTCATTTTGCTCAAGCAAATGTAAAAGTAGTTATACTGCAAATATTATTAATCATTATTATTGCTTGTCTTTATCGTATGTGGAAAAATGTGATGAATATAAATTTAATTTTTGTTATTTTAATATAGTCTATGTATAGAATGATGTAATTATTAGTGGAACTGAAATTAATTGTGTTGATCGTAAGAATCAAAATGTTTATCGTCTTTTTAATGTTTATCGTAAGAATCCAGAAGTATTTTATTCCATCTTTTAAAGAACCTCTATTAAAAGTGTTATCTAGCAACTAGTTCATTAACTCTAGTACCATTTACCATATCAGGTGAATAACATGTTTGAATATAACATTATTGCACATTATTATAACCATTGAATATAATGTTTATAATAATGTGCAGTTTTGTAAGAATGAAAGCAACCAAGTTACATAAAATATCAGTTAGTGCGGCATTTTTCTGTATACATTTGCATATATTTATAAATAAATGCATCAAATATTTAAAATAAGCAAATGTTTAAAAAATTACAATAGAAATATTAGTCACTGTTATTGAATACTATTTATAATAGCAAATTTCCTAATTTGAATTTCATTTATTAGTTACAAATTTCTTTATTTTTAGCAGTAAAGTACCACTGAAAAAAAGATCTGTTAATTAAATATTAAAATAGAATAAAAAATATGCTCATATAGAACTATTTTATCAACTGTAGTTTTATATATAAATTATTTTTGTATTTGTAAATAATTACCAAATTTCTTAATAGTTTCGGTTATTTTGTTATGATTAGTGAACTTAAAACTTTAGTTCATTAGTTTTCCTATAATTTCTATGTTATGTATTTAATAATTATTTTTAAAAATAAGAGTATAGCTCAAAGAATTAGCTCCAAATGCAGTCAAAAGTTTTACTTAAAATGTTTGGTATATTTATTAAAATGACCAGAACTAATGTGTTATTTGATAAAATTTAATAGATTGGACAGTTTTACATTATTCAACTAATTAAATTTTCATATCAAATATTTATTTGCAATAGTTAGAAATGTAGATTTTTCCATTATTTTTAAGTGAAGGGTTGAGAAAATTTGTATGAAAATAATAATTTTTTACTTAAATGGTTTTAAAAGATAGAGTACATATGGTTCAACTTCTATATCTAAAAATAGCTGAGAGCATGTGATAAAAAAAAAGTGAAAAAATTTTAAATATAGTGCAATTGGAATCAAAGAAGCAATCAATTACAACTGGTTTTACTGTGGAAAAAAGTACTAAAAGAATTTTTTTCAGTGTAAACATAAAATAATTTTTGGTACATACGTATTATCGCAACCATTTTGGCAACATTATATGAAACGAAGTACATGATTGTCAAATCAGCACATGCGAAATCGGGGTTGCCAACTTGGCAAGCTATCTTGAATGTTGGTATTGTAGTGATTGTACATAGATACCCATTTTGTTGCTGAAAGTTTAGTAATACAGTTAAAATCATTTTAAAAAGAAAATGTAAGTTAAAGAGTTTCACAAATCTAAGTGCATTGTAAGATGTCTTGATAAGATATATCATGATTTGATTAAGTCTTGAAATTTTGAGTTTCATCACCAGTTATTCTCATTTAGCTCTAGACCAGTACTGGCAAACCTATGCCGAGCAGGTCAAATGCTGATCCATGAAGACTTTTTAAGTGACTCACAAAAGTTCAATGCACAATGCAACTGCTTAGACCAACTCCTTCTACCACAACTGTCTATTATAAGGGGAAGAAGCAATTCTCTTTCTCTTTACACTCAGAAAAAAAATTACCACCGCAATTATTTCTCAAAAAATAATAAATTTTGGAGCTTTAAGGTAATATCCTCTTAAATGATTCTTTCATATAAAACAAAAATAATAAAAATTCAGTGATGTATTTTATTTCTCAACAAATACACCAAGTATGAATGTCCAATGTCCAATTCATAAAAAAAATTTCCTAATTAACTTTGACTAACTTATTTTGTATCAAATCACTACACCTGTGTATGATTTGTAAACAGTTGTAAGTTCATTGCATTGTAGATGAGAAATGTATTACAAAATAGCTCCTACTATTTAATTGGCAAACCTGACCGGAATACAACTTTTCTTTCTTTTTTATATTATAAAACAAAGCCCAGTGGCTGAGTGACAATGTATCCCGCTTCCATGCCGCAGGTCTGGGGTTCAAATCTGGCCTGGGCAAGGTTGACTCAGGCTTTCATCCCTTCAGTGGGCCGATAAAGGAGTACCAAGCTTGCTTGGGAACTGAACACTGAGGGGTTCACATCAGACTGACTGCTTGATCGAAATATTTGCTCATGCACCCCAGCACCTAAAATCACGTAAACTGATTATATAAAATTATTATGTAATTAAACTACAAATAAGCTGAAATACAATTAAAGACTAATAGAATTAGAAAAGAAATATTTCTTCATACATATATAATTGTTTAAAGTTTGCAGAAATATATCCAATTGCTTTTATAAATGGCTATGGGCTGCTAATAGTTTTTGTTCCATGTAAATCAAATAATATAATGAAAGAAAAACTAATCAAATCAATAACATTGAAAAGAAAGTGTACTGAAATTTATATTTTCAAAGAATTTGAAAGAAATGAATATTGACCTACAGAAAGTTGTTTCTGTAACAACAGATAGCGTGCCAAATATGATGAGAAAAACACTGGTTTTGTTTAGAAGGACAAGCAAATTATCAGACATTGAATTTTATTGTATAATACACCAGCAAATTCTATGTGCAAAACAAGGTTTAAAAATATTTTTCAAAGTAGTTCCATTTATAATATAAATCCATTAACTTTATAAATGTGAGAGGTATAAATAAATGAGATTTTACACAATTATTAGAAGAAATTGAGTTAAATTCCGGGATTCCAACATACAATAATGTTTGTTGGCTCAGTTGTGATCAAGTTCTTGATCAGTTTTTACATTTATTAGAATAAATAAAGCTCTTTATGAATGAAAGAGCAATAGTTATGATGAATTTCTACAATTTGATTGGTTAAATGATTTCATGTTTTTATGCGACATCACTCAGCATTTGAATTAACTTAATAAAAGTACTTTAAAAAAATAGTGTAACTGTACTAATTATGTATGAAAATATTTATGAGGAAACTTGTAATTTCTTTACCAAATTTTTGGAAATGAAAATCATGAAATGTTTTTCTCTACTATAAAAACAATTTCTGAAAATAGGCTTTATCTTCAAGACAGTACAATTAAAAATATTTTATTTCATACAAGAAATAATATAAGCTTCTCAGAAATGATTGAATCAACTTAAAGGTTTTGAAAAGGCCTGGGCCCCCCTCATCAGGTCTTGTTCTCATCTCGACCTCAATAAGATCACAATCTGAGTAATTTTGTTTGTCAAATATTATTCCCAGATATATTTTCTGAACAATTTGGAATTTTGAACTATATTTCAACTGGCAAAAGTGGAAAGACTGCATTATTGTGTCATAATTGTGCCTAGGCCTACCAACATGCACCATCTTTTAGTCAAAAAGCAGAAGTTAGTCGAGTTGGTTTGTGATATTTTGAGTCAAGCACATCTGTTATGGGTTACCGTTTGTACAAGTATTTGATAATATACTCATGCAAACGGTAGCAGGATCTTTAGAAATCTTAAAGTGTCACTGTGTTCCACTTTATTTTATACCCTTACAATTCAATATTTGGAGTAATGGATGCAACCAAATTGATATGGCTAGGTATCAATGAGTTCAAAATGGGGTTAGCTGAATTTCAAAGCACATAGCTTTGTGTTAAAAAATAAATTTGATTTTAGAGGTAGAAGAAAGAAAACCTGAAAATAGTGGAGATAAAAATGATCCCGCACCTAAAATAGAAAAGCAATTAAATTTATTAGATTCCTTACCAAACAATTTTATGAAAAGACTTGTTAATTCTCTTTTAGCAATGTTAGAGTTAACATATTTGTGTGATAAACCGTTTTCTTCAATATGCAATTCATAAAATTTATCTACAGAAATAAAACTTGGAAATGAATTAACAGTGAAAAAGTTAAAATAATGGTAAAAAAAACTATCTGAAAATAAGTAATAAATTTCACATTTAATATACTTGTATTAACCATTTTTATACATACACATATCTGACATCCTATAAAAGTGGTTACTATGGTCTTTGCTCTTCTGATGGTCAAAGGAACCTCTGGTTGAGACGATTCAACTCCATACTTGACTCTCTCATTACTGGGGATCCCAACATGACTTGGGATCTACTGTAAGGCCACTGTCCTGCTGTATGAAATGAGCTTCGCAATTTTAGTACTGCACTAAATTGTGTGTAGAGAGTCAGTTGGTGTGTTACTGCTTAAGGCTGAAATTGCAGTTTGGGAGTCAATGAGGAAGACTGATTTTGCAGGAGCCAGGCCAGCAGCAAGTAATTGTGTTGTAGCTTCACAGACAGCTGAGACCTCATCATCATAATTGGTGGCATTTTTTTCTATGGTCAGAGAGTGGTCAAACATTCAGCAGAACCATCCCTCGGCAGCTCCGTTTGTTTCTAAGTTCACTATCTACTGGTCTTTAACCAATATTCTAAGATTTGTTTGCTTAATTTGGAATTGACCTACTTTCGATATCTTTTTGAAAGCTTATTTTTTTTAAAAACATTATAGTAATCAGTTAGTTTTCAAATTAATGATTCATATTTAATTTAAATAAATTGGTCAAATCTACAAAAAGAAAAATCTTTGAATGAATCTTTATTATGAAGGCTCTGACCAAAACTTTATTTTTGATTTTTGTCAAATAATTTTTTTTGTTCATTTCATTACAAAGTTTTTTAAACATCTTATACACCCTTCCTAATTATAGAGTCAATACAATTATTTGAGATAATTTTATGTGTCTTTCATAGCTAAAAGGATTTCAATTCAAAATCGTATCTCTTATAAATAATTATTTTGAGCTTATTTGTAATATTAATATTTTTATATCAATTTCAAATTTTGTATGTTTATTAACATTTTGATTAGGGATTTAACTAGCCTAATGTCTATTAATATTAATTTAGACTTATTATGTATGGTCTTAAACTCTCTTTAAATGATTTAGAAATCTGCTTACAAAGTAGGATATTGACTGCAGAAGATAAGCAGTGACAATGTTTTCAAAGGCAAATAAAACAAATTTGTCAATTGCAAGGGTGGTTGACTGAATTGCCTCTCAAAGAGCTCTTAGCATAAGCCTTGAGTATATAGCTTTTTAAAGCTTTAAAAGTTAGAGGGAAAAATTGAAAAGATCTTTGAAAGATTTTTAAAAATCTTTTAAGAGAAATGCCTTAATTTAGTTTTGACTAATATACTCTGTTAGTTTTTATACTGATATTTATTGCAATTACTTGAAAATTCTTATTTCTTTCAAGAAATAGTTGCTTAATTAAGTTTTTGGAATCTAATAATATTTTTTCACTGTTCAATTTGTGGCTTATGACATTTATATTTTTAAAATTAATTTTAAAAATTTTTTAATGGTATTAATTATTTTGTAAAAGTAACTTTTAAAAATATTTCCTTGTTTGTCTTTTTAAATTCAAGGTATTTCAGTTATTTTGATTTTCTATTAAACTAAAATATTTTATATCTATATGTGTATATGTCTGAAATTAATGTGCTGATTCTTTTATTATTTAGAAAACTCAAAAGCAAATTAATAGGGCTGCAAATCGATTATATTCTGCTGAAGCTACATTTCAAACAAAGGTACATAAATATTTCTTTCTTTCCGTTTTTATTCTTTGAATAGATTGGTTTGATTAAATTGAGTTTTTTTATATGTGAATTGTTTTAAAGCAAAATGAATCAAAATATCTTGTTAGAGGAACAAATGATACCATTTAAAGGACGTTTATTTTAGCAGTATGTGGTGGCAGCAGAGAGTAGCCTAGTAGTTAGGATCACAAACTCGTGGCCAGAATGTTGTGGGTTCCAGCCCTGGTGCCACTTAAGATTCACCATTTAGAGGGGTCTGATGCACGTTAAACCTGGTGAGGCTCATTGCTCTCCTGTTGGTGTGGTGTGGTAGTTAGGAGAGGGAGGTGCTAGCTCAGTTGTCCTCGTCACTTGACCAAGATTCATAATTACAAGGTCCATCACCAATAGTTCTTGTGTTGCTTTCTGGTGCAATGTTGGTATATAACTTTCACTCTCTCTTTCTTTTTTTACTATGAGCTTCTAAATTTCAAGAGGAAATTATGGAAATGTAAGATATCATTAATTCTTATCACATTACTGTCAAATAAATTTTGAATATGTATAAAACTTTTTTGTTATAAAGACTATTTCTTTCAGTTTTCTGCTGCTTTTTAATTAACCTTTTTGCTTTTTAAAAAAAAATTGGGGGGGGGGGGGCAGCAGCTTTTTTTTACTAATATGATTTTAAATTTCATCATTAGTACATAAAGTTTCATATGTTTCATGATCATTAATGCTGAGTTTAAAAAATGCCTAAATACTCTAAAATTACTGGAATACTTCTATGTATCACTGTACATCTCATTAAAATTATTAAATTTGAGTTAGATTAAATGCTTATTTTAATTAGTTACTTGCTTAAATATTAATTATTGCTACTGTTTTATCAAATCATTTCATAAGAATAGAATTTTCTGAAATTTTCAATACCTGACATAAATTGCATATGGGTGATTTATTAGTGGTATATGTTGCTATCTTCAAAACATTACTGATGGGGAAAAAATTGTTACTCCTAAATTATGCCTAATTCAGTTATGAATCATTTATTTAAAAGAATTATAATAATTTTAGCATATGCATATGCAAAATATTTTATTCTAAGAAAATAGATCTTTAATTCCAAGTAACGATGCCAATTGAAGATCAATATATTATGAATCTTTCTATTTATGTGAAGGTAATCTTTTTGTGTGAAATAAAGAAATTGTGTAATATCAATCATTGATGAGTTGTAGTATGTATGTAGTAAGGATTATTTGTTCCTTATTTTAGCCATATAAGTTGCATCTGTTAGATAATGGACCATCATCCGATGTTACCGTTAATAAGGAGGATGCTCTGAAATATTACAGAGACATGATGACGATTAGAAGATTAGAAACTGCAGCTAATAGTTTATATAAAGAAAAAATAATCAGAGGTTTTTGCCATTTGTATTCTGGTCAAGTAAGCTATGCTTTTATTACTTTTTTTTAATTGTTTTAATAAAATGAAAATACTTTGTGGAAATATATACAATTTATTTAATATACTTAACTTGTGAGTAGAATTTTGATGCTTATCAATTATAGGGATTCTGTGTGTTGATGACTGTTTTTCTGAATTGTTGTCAGTACCAAACATTGATTTTATTATCTAATAAGGTACTTTCGTTACTAACATAATGACCGAACCAAATTTGGTGGGTTTTCTATGTGTTGCCATGTTTTACTTCATGGTTTCTATGTCTGATAAGCACAAGAATTTTAATGTTAGAGGGAAATTATTAAACTAAAGTAGTGATAATTTTTATTTTCAGCTTGTAAAGAGAATTACAGAATTTTTCTCAGTAACTTCAAAAATAAACTGGGGAACAAATTGTTTTAAAATTTACAAAATGATAAAATGTAGTATTCTTATCAATTTGCTTTGTGAAAAATTATATGTATTTTTACTTACATGTATTCTGCATTAGATATCAGTTTATAAATAAGGATCAAGTCAGAAATACTTATTGATTATTTTTACTTAACCTTTTAAAATCGGCGGTACACATGTCGTACCAGACATTTTTTTGTCACTCGCATCGGGGCTGGTACGAACGTTGTACCAAGGTTCTAGCAAGAGTTCTCCCCCCCCCTTTTTCTAGCACACCCTTTTACGATTTTCCCCGACCCTTTTTATGACTTTGCTTCTATTGTCCATAATTGGGTGGGATTATTTTTCGCCAACATTTTGCGCATTCCTTATCATTGGCGACGTTTTGGAACACGTGCGCGCGTTTAGACTTCTTTTTTTAAAAAAAAATATACTTCATTCGATGACTTTACGTTGTCTGTGAGCAACAGATTTTTCTTTTCTCTTGCTGTTACTTCTATTTTTTAGAATGCCCCGAAAATTCCTAACTCAAATTGAGATTGAGAATTTGATGAAAGATTTAGATGAAGAAAATTTTGATGATAGTGATTCGGAGTATGAAGATTAATTCGAAAATAGTATTTTCGAAAATAATGAGGTTGATTTAGATGTATCAGCTAATTTTGATGAGAAAGTTGAAAGCTTATTCTCATGGAAAGAGGTAGAAGGCTCGGAAGCGATAAACGTATTGCCATTTTCTGGTAAAGTTGGATTGAAATTTGATGCTAGCAATTTCAAAACTGAAAATGATTTTTTTAAATTGATGTTCACAGATGAAATTTTATCAATTCTGGTTGAAGAAACTAATAGATATGCATTTGATGTACTTAATCTTCATGGAGAAACATCTGACAAAAGAAATCATGTATCTTCATGGAAACCAACCAATAAAAATGAAATTTTAAAATTTCTTGGTTTAATTTTACTGATGGGACACATCGAAAAAGATAGCATACAGGATTATTGGACAACTAATTATCTAGTGGAAACTCCATTTTTTAGAGAAGTGATGCCTCGCGATCGTTTCCTAATGATTTTAAAATTTTTACACTTTTCCGATAATAGTTTAAAAGAAAGCAGAGATTCTCCAACTTACGACAGATTATGGAAAATACGAAAAATTTTTGATAACTTTAACAGAACATTTAAAGAAGTGTATGATCCCACAGAAAATGTATCTTTCGATGAAGTTATTATTAAATTTAAAGGAAGAATACATTTCAAACAATACATTCCAAAAAAACGCAAACAGTGGGGTTTGAAAATGTATAAAATTGCAGATGCCACTGGCTATACTTATGATATGAGAGTATATCTAGGTAAAGATAAAAAAGAAACCTTTCAACATCTGCTATTATAATGTTGTAAATGCAATGACAGATTGCATAAAAGGTAAAGGTCATAAAGTCTTTATGGATAGTTTCTTTTCCTCACCGGAACTTTATCGAGATCTTTTAAAAGAGAAAAAGATTAACTCCTGTGGAACTGTACGACCTAACAGAAAACATTTTTCCAAAGAACCTTGCTCCTTGTAAAATGAAACAAGGCGATCTTGCCGTGAAATTTTGTAATGGAATGAACAGCTATGTGTTGGAAAGATAAGAGGCAGGTATATATGCTGACCAATATGCACAGCCCCGAAACGAATTCATCATTGATGAACGAAAAAGATTTTTAAAAAAAATTGACGGTGACGTTTCTGAAAGCGAAAAGACCGATTATCAACAACTAAGCCAAAAATTGTAGCAGATTACAATAAACATATGGGATATGTTTGATTTAGGAGACCGCATGGCATCCACCTACACTTTTGCTAGACGAACCAGAAAATGGACAAAAAAAATTATTCTTTAGTCTGATCGATATTGCTGTTCTGAATGCTTTTCTATTACTTAAATCATGCCAAACTTCGTCAAAATTCAGTTTAAAAGAATTCAGAATGAATCTAATTACATCTCTAATAGGAAAAATTAACCATAAAAATGTAAGAGCCTTCAGTAACAAAAAAAGTTAAGACAAATGATAATACATTTTCTCATTGGCCATTTGACGAAAGAAAAGAAGAAGATGCGCTTATTGTGCGAAAAAAAATATACAAAAAGGACCACTGTTATCTG
>BMAO01015312.1:0-16838 GCA_019973975.1 Trichonephila clavata | reverse complement strand
TCATGTTAGTATGCATAATTTCAAGCAGCCCCGAACCCTTGAAATAAAATATAAGGAAGTAAAAACTGAACATTTGAAAAGCTAGAAAAGCTACAATTTCAATGAATCGTAAAGGTCACAAATATGCGATAAAGAAAAAGTGAATTATATTTGTGTTTTGATTACTATGTGAGAAATATAAAAGTGGTTCGTCAAAACTAACGACCGATCACAAATGTGTTTCCGGAATATCACGCAAGTTACCGGTCGATGTTTATGCTCAGTAGCTTTTGTTTGACATATTAATTTGTCAAAAAGTCGTTTAATAAAGACACTACTTTTCTCTAATGAAAACAAAGGACACTATTTTGGACAATATAAAATGAAAAAATATCATTTTTTAAAATTAAGATAATTAAAATGAGCCGAGAGAAAATTCGTAGAAATTTAAAGTATTATACAAAATAAAAAAAAAACAATTTTTTTAGTTTTATTCATTTTAAAATTGGTTTAACTTGAAGCACATTTTATTTGCGATATATGTATGTAATAAGGATATTTTAATGAACTTTTAAAATAATAATCTCTGGCTATATTCTTTTTTAAGTATAAATAAAAATTTTAGAATGTTTTTTTTAACACCTAGCAAAATATTTTGATAGTACTTTAATTCTAAAAAGTCCATCTACTTTTAATTAGAATATTAATAATAGTGTAATTAATAGTTATAATAGCTTAAATTTTTTAAAAAAACATGAATGGGTATTTATAACTTAATATCAAAAGCTTATTTTTTCTTCTTCTCATCCATACCAAGTACTCAGTACTTTTTTCACATGAAATAATATTTAGCGAGTTCAAAAAGCATTTCTAAAACTGTGGGTGCACCCCTTAGGAGGCGTGATAAACCTACGTGGGAAGCGCAAACATATTAAAAAGTCAAAATTAAAATATTTTATAAAAATATTATAATATATTACAATCAATTATAATTTATTATTATATAAGCGACTTTATTAAAATAATTTTGAAATAACAAGAAATAAAATACAGATTTACACTGTTATAATATATTTCTAAATATATCAGTACTGCATAAAGCATTTTATTGTTAATTTATGCATACCAAATTAAGTACAAATTTCATAAATAAGAGTTACTCTCATGGGATTGTCATATACAAAATTATGTATAAAATTAAAAACATCAGTTCTCTCTCATTACAAAATATTATTTAAGTAACTCACCAATAAAATATGAATTTAGTATAGATTTGTATAGAATACAAAATGTTATAATGAAAGTTCTCGATAAATAAACTTATATAACTTTCTATAGCGAAAATATAACTATAAAATATTTTTGCATATAAATATTTTTGAGTACACACACAAATGCACGGACAAATGATTACATATAGTAAGTTAAAAGATGAAAGAAAAAACAAACAAAATCAAGAGACTTTTTTTTCTTTATTTATTTATATTTAAGTGCGTATTTTCATTTTATATTTACTTGTACTTACTTAGCTTCAATAGCTTGAGGTATTCTGTAAATAAATCTTGTTTTATAATTAAATGTTATTTCTCTCAAATAATTTTCTTTTACGTTACTGCTTACTTTTTGAAACATGGTTTTAGTGTGATTCTTTTAAGTCTGTGCTATATATTTCCATATAATAATAAACAAACAAATAGCATACAGAGATCGATTTAATATGTGATATACGAAGAGTGAGTGATTTGCTAGTATGGCAATATTCTAATACTGGAATTTTTGCTAATTACGTTACCCATGGACTGATTTTGGAGATTAAAAACTGTTAAAATTACTCATTATCTAAGTTACTTTAACCACTTAATACTCACTGTCCAGTTCTTGGTCAATTAAGGCATTTTATGTTTCTCCCGTAATCTTTCAATTAAGAGAAAGACTTATATTCTAGCGTATAACAGTCATTTTTAATTAAAAAAAAGTTGAATTGTACGGGTGAGCTTTATATATTGGAAATGTAATTAACATATTTAAAAATATAGAAAAATTAATTTAAAAGAAACACTTCTATATGCATTAAAATGTTGTTTATTTTAAACAAATGAAATGCCGAATTAACTTTAGCATGTTTTTTTCTAAAACTAAATTATTCCTTCTACTCCAACTCAAAATTGCTTTAACGTCTTTATTTAAATTTACATTTTTTTTGTCCATTTTGAGGCATTTTGCTCTTTTTAAGGCATTCAATTAATCCATTTTATCGATTCACCAGGACCAGATCACATTTCATTCTCAGATAGGCCATAGACCGTCAGGTTGCTTCTTAAAGCAAAGCACAATTATTCTCCGATAGTTATTATCGGGATTTCATTTCATTCTTCATTCTCCTTGCTGCAGCACGATTTTTATTTTCCTTCACAAATTGAGTGACTTTTGCTATTAAAATCGACACTGTTTATTTCGATTATCAAGATCCATAGTACTACTAAAAAACGGGAACACAAGATCAACTAGTATTTCAAATAAAGTGAATGCGATGCATTAAAGTCGTCGATGTTCGCTTTAAATCACTGATTCAAATTAAAGGAGAAATATCTGACTGCAAACTCCCTGAATTCATTCTCGGGAAGAAAGTTTTTTCATACTCGAAACCACATCGTATGTATCTAAAATCTAGAATGACATTATTGCATACATCTTTACTAAAAATCCTTTACTACTCATTTAAACATCCCACACACATTCTGCTTTATTGCGTGTGTACGATCACTTGTCAATTCTATGTATCATTGTCTGAACGCCAGGGAAAATTCTTCGAGTGAATGACTGGAAGATACAGAGCATCGCACATGTATTCTATCTTCTTTGAAAAGAAGAAAAGTTGTATGTTATACAGATAATATACCAAACAAATAATAAAAAGTATATTTAACTGTACGTCACTGCTTCTCAAATTTTCAATATTTGCGTCCCCCTTTTCGAACATAATTTTCAATCACACTCCTTCCCCCTGCGATAACAATATATTGATTGCCTTAATAATAACTTTGACGCTAAGGCCACTATGCGGTATGAACCTTTACAAGTGATTAACATAATTATTAAATTTGTACATTTTACTTTTAATTACTATTACTTTAAATTAATATGAGTGTTATGTTACCTATCCCTTTCAAAGTTTTAAATTGGAACATATTGCAAAAATTACGCAGCTTGTATTTGCTTTGCTTCCTTTCAGTAAATTAATTATTTTTTTAAATGTTTTATTTTCTGTTTTATTTTCTGTCCCTAGGTAGGGTTGTCAACGCTCCTTAAGAGGGCATGCTTTAAAGTTTGAGAATAGCTGATGCACGTTATATGACAAAACATATGGTAATTGCGTAATTATAATTATTATTTAATTAATCAAGAAGTAGTTCTATAATATAGTGCATCTTCAATAGAAGCCAGGATAATATCAAATTAAAAATGATTAATGGATAATGTAACCGATTAAACATCTTTGCGCTCAGTAATACTTTCCAATAATTACAAACCTTGTTATACATTGATTTCAAATGAATTAAATCAAAATAGAATGATATCGTTCCTTTAAAAATATTATAAGGATAATTTCCAAGGTGTTAGTTTTAAATAATGTAATAATGGGGGCATGAAATATGTTCTGTATTATTTTTGTATTTACGATTACCCAAGTCCGTACAAAGTCAAAATGATTATTTATAAAAAGCGGGAATTTCTTTTAATTATATTTCTACTTGATGTAAAGGAAAAAACATAAGTCTATATTTTCTGGGACAACCATATTTTTTTTACCTATTTTTCCCTCTTTAGCAGAAGGAAAAAACTGACCATCCATCATATGGCACGTGCTAAAACGTGATACTACAATCGAGTTCTTGAGTGCAGCCACATTCAGCTCACATACGGCCACTAATGAATAAAGCGATGGATAGATAAAGCTTGGAGCGGCAGTGCTAAATCTTCGCTTACCTACCCTAATAAAAGAGACATCACATGAAGTAATTGGGCATGTGGTAGTGCATCTTAAAGAAATTTTCTTAACGCAGAGTGAGCAGATGTTGCTGTAAACATTTTCTTTTGTTAAAGGAGTTTGGGATGTATTTTTTTTTCTAAGTTTTTTACATGATTTTAGTTTTATGTGATATACAATGAAGTTAGTGGTAGTATATCACGTTTAATATTTAAAATATGCTTTGAAATATCTATGTTTCATGAATTTAAAGGAATTTTCAAAATAAATATATGGAAAATATACTATGATTGCAATTTAAAGGCTCGGCCATATGATTAGATTTTAAGAAAATTTTTGGAAATGATTCTTATTTGTCATACATTGGCACTCAATTATCTTAAAAATTAGCTTCAAGTGGTCATTACGAAGGATTGTAAATTTCGGGATCGAACTGAAAAACTTATTTTAAATAATTGAAGTTTTCATTATTATCCGTACGTTTTCATACCACTATAATAATAGTCATACATTTTGGGGAGATGTTTGCGAGTAAAATAACAGGCAAAAACATTTTTTTTATTTGAAAATTTTCAAAACATACATTGATGCTAAAATAGATATGTGAAGTAATTTTGATAACATGAATCAGTTTATGTTAGGAAAAAATAAAATTACTAGTTTATACATTATACAATAAATAATAAGGATTCAACTTCTAAATCTACAAATAAAACATTGGAAGCTTTCGTCAAGTTCTAGATTTTTACTTTATTTTTTCAAACAACAATTCTAGATGTCGTTATAAATGAAAGGGCTCTGCTTTATACGCTAATATAAATGTACTGAAATTACATTTACGTTTTCCCAGCTGTATCATAATAAAATTGTTTTAGTCACAGTAAACTATATAAAACATAAATAAATAAACAATTTATGTATATTTTATGTTACACAAATATAGAGACTTTGCTGAAAATTTGTGTTACAGTAGCATACTTTTAAAATTGTTTTACTTTTGACTTTTTTGAGAATAAATTATAGTTTAAAAAAAAACTAAAAAACACTCTTTTATACTCAATCGAACTAAAAAGTAAAAAGTAATTCTTAATATAAGAATAAAGATGATTAACGAGAAAATTAATATCATTGGGGTAAGAGCGTGGAGTGCTTTGTACTGCAATTTTACACTAACTCGGGTTAGAAGTTATAGAAATTATAACAACTGAATATTTTTTTATAGAACACCCCACGCTTTTACCCCAATGACATTAATTTTCTCGTTAATCATTTTATTCTTATATTAAGAATTATTTTTTTACTTTTTAGTTCGATTCAGTATAAAAGCGTGCTTTTTTAGTTTTTTTTAAACTATAATTTAATTTTTCATTTTTTAGTTCAAACTACAATAAAAGCGCGTTTTTTTTTAGTTTTTTTAAACGATCATTTATTCATTGTTCAATTTATCCTTGAGTTTGATATTTGAAGTTGGAATTATATATGTGGCTGTATAATTATTCTTGCTCTCCAATGGATATTAATTAACGGGTATGAAGTGTATATATTCTCTCCGTTTACGGGGCCTCGGATAAGTCCTGTATCATTATATTAGATTCCGTCTCTATAGAACAGGTCAAACAAATAAAAGTGTGTTAAGAAGAAAAGTTCGAATTAAAAAAAATAATGTACCATGTTTTTATAACGGACTAAAATTATAAAATTTATACTTTTCGGTTTTTTTTTCTTTTTTCACATTTTTATGCTTTGTCATCCACTTCTGAGCTATGGTCCAAATTTCAAATATCCTATCTCATCCGAAAGTCACACAGTTTAAAATCAATTACAAAATCCACCCGGACAGACATTAAAGAAAGCGAGTTAATAAAAGCATGGTAATATGAAGTGTCAATCATTTCTTCACCTTTTAAACGTGTTCCTTTCATGTTAATTCGTATCATCTCTTCTGAACGTATTGATTTATAAAAATAAAAAAATATATAGCAGTTGGAACACTAATTATTTTTCCCCACATGTAACGAGCCTTTTTTTATTTTTATTTTCATTTTCAGAAAAATGTTTATGTTATGGTTAGCAATTGCTAACACACACCACTCTCCACTTTTTTCACATAAAGAACACTTTTTTTTCTTTTATTTCTATTAACCGCAAGTTTATTTTATACTTGCATATAATTAGTTTTAAATTCAAAGCACTCGCCGTAGGGTTTACACCTTATTCTTTCAGTCACTAAATCTGAAATTAGTCGCCATATCTGGAAATGATGTATGAAATTCATTGCCAAATCTGAAAATGGTACATGGAATTAGTCGCAAAATTTAAGAATGGAAAATACAATAAGTCGCCAAATCTGCAAGTGATATATGGAATTTTTTTGCCAAATCTGATTATCCTTATTCCTTACGATCTTGAAAGGAACAATAGAACAAAATTATGAAATTATTGTATTGCCAGCGGTCCTTGACAAGTGTGCAAATTTAGAATTAATCTGACATTTTAAGTAGGTAAAAATCGAGTTCCAAGATTCCGTTACATGCAAGTGAAACTTATAAAAGCGTGTTAAAAAGAAATTAAACAGATCACACAACTGTTATAAAATATTGCTATATGTTCAACTAAAAAATATGTAATTTACGTTAATGAACATAAACTTTAAAAAAGATATCAACGAATTTGCTGCAACCTTTTCATCAAAACTTAAAAATTTATGGTTTATAATCTGTTAAACATTTAGGAAAAAGACTGTTTTAAGAAGACATTTCTGTGCGAGACGGGACTGTTGACTTTCCACTAATGTTATCTAGTAAATGATAGATACTACCGGTATTTTCGTTGGTTTATTTTATTTTATTTTTGATTCAATTCGCACCCAAAGCAATACTAGAGCGATTAGTAAAGGTCCTCGCAATTTTGGACAACGAAATAACGATAACGACACTTTGTCGTCGGACAATGAGAGCAAGATATCTTGTTATTCATCGGCTGATCAAGAGCTTGAGACAAAGCAGATAAGAATTTAAGTTAAATAATAATTTTAAAGTGCAACATTGTAAGTACTTATTGTCCTTATTACGTTCTTTTTTGTGTAAGACCTTCACTATTTCTTTACCTCAAAATTGATCTTTCTTCACACCATAACTCGTAGTGCAATGAGTGACTATTTTTGACTCTTAGTGACTATTTCTAAACAATTTTTTATTTCAGAAACCTCATATGCATCGTCTGAAATGTGTGTTGCAATGAATCAATGAATACCTCATTCTTTTTAAAATGATAAAAGCTTGGAATTAATATTTTAAAAATTATAAATTTAAAAAAAATTTATAACGATAATAGCAGAATTTTAGTGCAAAAAAAATTTAATTGTATTTTTAAAGGCTGTTGAAGAGAAATAATCGTTTTTGGATACCTTAAACTTCAGGAAAAATCTAGTTCAAATGCAGATTTTCTTATTTAATTAGTCGAGCCAAATTATCTGTTACGGACCATTTTATTATAATGATAAGTTGTTGAAAAAGGTGTTAATTTTCAAGTTTTTGAAATGTTTAATATGTCAATGTAAACATAATAAACAACGACGATCATGAATTATATTATTCTTAGAAAATGTATTACCGCACACAATGATTTTATAACAGTTTAGACTTAATAATATTTAGAAAATTAGAAGTAATATGTGTATAACTTAGAAAGAAACTTTTAAAAATAAAGAAATGAATGGAATTATTTTTAATCAACGCCAATCTCTTTATGAAACAGTAGAGTTCTCTATATATACCTTCAATTTTAAAATAGTATGTTAATTCTTTGAATAATTTCAGAATAATAAAAAAGGCAAATCAGACAAATTGCTTCGATGAAACTTTAGGAACATAATATATTAATCCAATTCAATTGCTTATTATGAAAGATGCTAAGTCCTAAATTTACTGAAATTAAGAGTTTCTATACAGGTTTAACATCCATAAAAAAATTTTTTAAAAAAATAGTTTACTTTCAGACAAAGCAAATATTCTAAAAAATATTTCACTGAAAATAGGCAGTCATGGAAAATATGCAGAGTGAGTCAAATAGCAATAATAGTCTTTATGTTAAAATTTAATGAGTTCTGAGTAATTCATATTAAATTATTTTAACCAAATTATTAGGTAAGATAAAATCAAATTGTCTCATGTCCAAAACGTTAGTGCTTCGTATTCTATTTCAGAAACTGATTATTGATTTATTTCATAAGCTCCGTTTGACATAAATTTTGCTTTAATACTAATATAAAATTCTAGCGAGTTATCATCTCAGGTGTGGCTCCATAACTTCAATCGAAATTTCTCGCAAAAGTGTAATTTTGAAATCACCTAAAATTGTAGTTGCAGTACATAAATACTCTTGATTTCTACGTGGGAATGTGTGCTGAAATTTCAATCGTTACGTGATCTGAAAAATGTTTTCAGTCACGTATCGAAAGTATTCAACTTTCTAACGTAAATTTCTTTTATTAGATATTTTATTCTTCTCTTTCAATTCCCTTAATTCTTATAGACCTATACTTCTATAGTCTTTATATATATAACATATTTTTAGATACATATTTTATTTATTTACTGAGATTTTTTTTCATTCAGAAAAAGTTGAAGTCATATTTTCAAAAGTGATTTTCTAACCACTACGTAAAAGTACAAAAGGAAGCCTAACATAGGGAACTTTTTTTGGTTACTTCTGTTTAACCAAGAGCATCTTCTAAGCAAGATCAGAGTAGAAATCAAAATGTTTTTTTTTTTTTACTGGTTCAAATCTTTCTGTCTAGTTTTTATAGTATTCCTTCATTTATATATTTATATATACATGTATCCTCCTAATTTTTTTCCTGCATTTCAAAGAAAATTAGGCAGTCCTGCCAGCGAGACTTTTTCCAACATCATACTAAATTCCAACCTGTCTTCGTTTTCTCTTTTTTTGTATTTCTTTGTAACATTGAGGAGCATTAGTATTTCGTCTTGTTCATTTATACCGTGCCATTAATATAAAAAAGTACGCAGAAAAGAAAAAAATAGAAAAAATTAGGATTCTTATAAGTCACTCTCTTCTTAATATATTCTGAACCTGTTTCACATTTATTCATAACTCGGAAGTTGCATGAGGTTATTTTTCATTTCATAAGTAGTTTTTATAGGAAGAAGTATTGTATTATATAGAGTATAATAATATTTTTTAAAAATTCACTCATTTTAAATTGATAAAATGATATATTTTTTGTACTTCAATAACATTAATAAAACACTGGCATATTTGAGTATTCAAATCTAATTAAAGTAATTTGGGAGAAATGCAACACATGGATTTTCTTTCTGATTTCACATCCTGTATAAAATTAATTGGAGGAAATTGTAGCTAGGCTTTGTCTATGCTTGAACTTTACAGATGAATGCAGAACTTGACAAGAACTTTCACTCTAAATTTTTCCAAAGAATTTTTGTTTAACTCCTTTAAAATTTTTGTGAGCTTTATATTACTTTTATAATAATATGATTAATGAACACTTTTTAAACAATGAATCTTTAAAAGATTGGACTTGTCAGAAAAAGAAATTAATAATCGAATTACTGCTATATATATAGAATATTGGGTGTTTCCATTCATAAGATTAAGTTTCCATATATATTTTTAACACCTAAATTTCATAAAAATCCTGTTAAATTTAGAACATTTACAAATGGTTTTAAAACTTATATCACTGCCGAAGGTAAAATGTTGCATAATATTATACACGAATTCATCAATAAGCAATGTAATAAAGCAATAATTTAAAATAGTAAAGATATTATAGATTTTTTTTTAAAATTAAAACATTTATTCAGTTCATAGAAGACTTTGAAGATCTTTTTAATTCCATTAATATCAATGATATAATTAGGGTAATTTTAGATAATCATAGAAATTATAGCCTTAATATTAATTTACAAAAATTTAGAAATCTAATAAATTTAGTCTTAAAAGAAAACTACATTAATTTTAATGGTTCTCTGTACAAACAAACCAAATGTTTGCCTCAAGGTGGCCTGCTAGCAACAGTTTGGCTAATTTATATTTACACTTTTGCGAAAATAATTACATTATTAATAATTATTATTACATATTTAGATACATAGATGACCTAGTTATTTTTGGTAAAAATAATAAATTTAACCCCAATATTAATTTTTATCCGAATTATTTAATGCTAATTAAGATTAATAATAATCCAGTTAAAACTAATTACTTGGATTTATCATTATGTATTAAGGACTATAAATTACATAGCAATGTTTATGATAAAATAGATGATTTTAATTTTAACATACTTAAAGTGCCTTACTGGAAATCCAACCTCTATATATATATACAGAAATATTATTTTCAATTATATTTATTGTCATAACGTATTAGTTAGTGATAAATTTAATGTATATTTAAATTTTAATAACTTTATTAAACATTGTATGGAACACGGATATCCTCCTAAATTTATAAACAGTTACCTAACAGTTAAATAAAAAAATATATTAGTTGTACAGTTTATAGATAGATTTTGCCTCTAGCTAAGTAAATTAACAATATTATATTTTCTTAAAAGTAAATTGTATATGTCTGGGTGGTACTTTTATTTTCTATAAATTTTAAAATAAAATGTAGAGTTTTTAAATGTGTATACATAGTATTAATGCTATTTTATCAAAACTTAATAATTTTATGCGATACTGTTATTGTCCATATGTGTTGCTCACGTGGTAAGTCTTTATCTAATAGTTTATCTTTGATTTAAAAATATTTTAGTAATTATTACAGGCTATAATATTATCGTTTTACATTAATAGATTATGGTTTTATTTATAATAATAGTTAAACTTATCTAGAAATTTCTTGATTTCCCTATGACCCAGTGTATTGGCAAATTCAGGTGAAGGTTGGCTGGCCGAAAAACGTTGTTTAAAACTGCATTCCTGGTTCCTAAGGCTAGGAGTTTGCTCTTGGATTTCTGTGGCTAAATCTATTCTATCATGACTATTGTTATCTTAGGTATACAAATATTTTTTTGTATATTTTTGTAATATATATATATATATATATATATATATGTGTGTGTGTGTGTCACTGGTTTAGGACAGTGAAACAGGTTAAACAGTGTTTTGTGAGATCTATATATATTTTTAGTAGCTAAACTTACTATAAGAATATATTTTAAAAAATATATATTATATATTAAATATATAATTTTATTAAATATATTATTATATATTAAATAATAATAATAATTAATTAGCTATAATTTTGAAGACATATATTTATATATAAAATTAGCGGGATAGTTATAATCTAGGCAACTTTGAAAGAATTTTTTATAATTATTAATTCTCAATACTTCTTCATATATATATATTGTATATTACAGTTATGAAACTTTAGATAAATTTGCGTATTGTGCATATGTTTGTTCATATTTTTAAACAAACATTTGTTTTCTTAAAATGTTAATATGTTATACAGATTTTCAGTGGAAAAAGGAATGAAAATTAATTAAAATGTATTCATTTGATCAAACAAAGTTAATATTTTTCTTGTGATTTGCTTCAAATGAATCAGTTATTTTTCATTAAGTGATGAAAATGCATGTAAAATTATTGATTGTATTATACATTATTTGCAATAAGTTATAAGAACTCCACATATATATGACAGCATTTTAATACTTAAAGCAATCTAATAATAACACAACCTAATGTTACATAATTTATTGAATATAGATTGTACCTAATCATTTCTCGAAGAAATTAAATAAAGATTTTCAGGACATTTTTTCATTGTGATCAATGGACTAAATTCATGGGACGTCACGATCACGTGAAAATTGTGTCACGTGATTACGCTGCGGTTTGTTTACTTCTGTCGCTAAGACCATTTTGCTATCGCAGTTTCACATTGTACTTTTAAAAATGTCTCATTTTGCTAAAATGGTTGTTCAATAAATAAATGAAAATATGGATAGAGGAAAAAAATCACATTTTTTAATATACCAGCGCAAAATATGAGTGTTTTGAAAGCATCTTGAAACGTGAGGATTATAAACCATCTCCTCCCTGTTTATTATGTATGCAATTACTTTGAAGAATATTTTCAGTACCGACGCCAGCTTAAACCAAGCTTTATTCTCACTATTTTTGTCTTCACAAAAGAAACCTGGGAAACCAAAGAAAAGGATTTTGATGTAGACTTTCACAGACATGTAAATACTTCAAAGCAAATTTTTGTTTATTTTAAATAAAATTATATTTAGATCATACATAAGAAAGTAAAATATGTTAGTTAACTTAAGCAAATTTTTGTTTATTCTAAATGAAGTTATATTGAGAACATATGATGTTTAATTAACTTAAGTTTTACTTATTTTACGAATCTTCAGAGTAGTAACAGAGGTACTTAAGTATTTAATTATCTAAAATTAGAACACAAGAATCTGATATGTAACCGTACATGTCATATCAAAAACAAGTATTTTTTTAAAACTTATTTTACTTTATAATTTTACAATATTACAGGGAAAAAGAAAAAAAAACATTTTTGGGAAGTATTCACTACAAAAATGGAAAAATATCTTAATTTACTACAGCTTCATAAATGTTTACACTAAATGATGAATCAAATGCCACTTTCAAACATTAGAAATCAAAATGATCATTTACCATTTGTAAAATTGCATGTAAAAAAATTGTGCAGCATTTTGAAAGTCTTTATTCGCTGCACTATTTCAGGCAAAATATATAATTTATCAAGAAATGAATTACAAATATGGTAAAAAATTAAGGCATAAAGTTTTAAAACTAAAATGTGTATAATAGAATAAATTTGTTTCTATATATTGGAAACAAGTCTTGCGCACAACTACATGAACAAAATAAAATAGTCATTTTTGAATCCATAGTTCTTTTACAAAAAAATAATAATTGTAATATATTTGTGTGGTATTGATTAACACATATGTTTTTCAGAGTTTGACTGTGTGGTATAAACCTATCACAGAGAGAGAGAGAGAGAGATGTGCATTTTTTTTTTACTATTTATAACACATATGCATTTATATTGGTGTTTGCACAATTTGTAGAAGATTTATCTTTATAAATTAGATTTATTTTATATCATTATATTTATGTTTACATAAATATAAAAGTCTAAAAGACTCACGTATATTGATGTTATCCTGCTTGTAAGTCTTGACTAAATTTGTTGCATGAGTTACTTACCAATATTGACCCAAGAAAAGTATTTGGATCAATTTTATATTTATCGCGAAGAGAAATACAGAAAATCTTTTTCAAAATTATTGTTAAGGAGTTAATTGGCCAAAATCACTGATATTTTTGAGATAAGATTGTCCTGGTAAAACAATGCTATTATTAGTTAATTAACTTTCTTGTGATTTTGATTAGAATAGAACTCAATTTATTCATAATAAATTTTGGTAACTTGTTGATGTAATAATGATTTTAATCTTTATTAATATATTTTCAAACGTTAAATTTCAGTGAGAATTCTGTATCTTTTTTTTCTGATGTTGTTTTATCTTCCATTTTTTTTTTTAACGTATAAATATGATTATATGTAAAGGGGTACTTTTCATTTATATTAGTGATAGCAAAATAACATAGAGAGAGAGAGTACATTTCTTCAAATAAGTTTTAAGTTTGCAAGAAATGGAACTGGAGTATTTAACGTTAAACATAAATACCTGTTCAAGAGACATAGCTAGTAGAAATTGTGAATGGAAATTTTATGTAGCTATTCATTTATATATATATATATATATTGTATTGGATTTTTTCTATCTTATGTACAATCCTTGTGTTGTAAAAATAAAATGCATTTTAATATCATGGATACTAAATATCATGGATAAATATAATGGATATTGTTTATCAATATGAGATAAACAATAGCTTAAAGAAGTAAATTTTTAAAATTTTTTCACAAGTTTAACTTATATTTTGGAGCCATCTACTGTTTATAGATAAATCATACTATTATTTTTTATAAATTATATGTAATTCAATAAGAAGAAAAATATATTTAAGACTAAAGATAATTAAATTGAATTTCTGATAATTATTGCACCTTTTCTGATGAAACATTCCCTTAATATTGTATAATAATTTTTAAAAAGTAGATCAACATGTTAAAGGCACTTTATACAAAGACAATTAAAAAAAAGTATTCAATTTGTCATAAAAAATTGTAATGCAAACTTTTTAATATAGTTCATACTAGCATTAATAACATTAATTTGTGATCCAAGTGTCGCATACCCATGCATTATATTTAGTATCCCAGATATAAAAGTGCAATTTCCAATAGAAAACTATTCAGCTCTGCAAAACATTGTACTAACGAGTAAAATTACAAACACATGTTTATTTAGTGCATAGTTTTTTTTTCAGAAAAGTTAAAATTTTTTGCAATTTCTTTTTCGATACTTAATATAACAAGGCATTTAAGCATTCTGTACACATGCATGACTGAAGGTAACTCTTTATTAATTTTAATGTGCTTATAGAGCACTTGGTATAGTGACTGCAACTTAGAGAAAAGTATTAAAACAGTTAATACATGTAGAAATCTCATTATAATCATTTAGTTAATTATTAGCCTGATTATGTACTTTATATGTAATTAAATAACTCATAATAATGGATAATCACATTACAATGAATATATCCTGAAAATTACATATTAATATGAATCATTGCTTTAACTAAAAAAATGAAATAGTATTTTCTTTTATTACTTTAGACAACCATTTCTAAAAAAATTCCAAACATTTTTAAAGAATAATTACTAAGTAAATCAGACAGTCAAAGATGGAGAATGTTATTTATTAGAAACATTTCAAATATCTTTAAATGCTCCATAATATTGTAAAACACATATATTTAAAGTATTTATATGCAATACATTGTAAAAATAAAATTCATTTTCATCCAGTAACTGTTCCAGAGTAAAATAAAATATTCATTCGAATTTTAAGTGTAGGTAGGCAAACTTGATGTAAATATAGTGTTAAAAAAATTCATTTTCATCACAGGATAAATACCATATCAACTATATTTTATGTACAAAAGGGGGGGGGAAGCGATGGAAAAAATACACTTTCACCAAAAGATAATTATCTACATTTCTAAAACTTTCATATTACCAATAATCTATATACACAGGCTTCAAGAAACAAACGTTTTTGCAAGTTTAACATGTACTTCAAAAAAAATAAGATAACAACAAATCATCAAATTAAATTTGATCATTTCTAAAAATTGTTGCCTTTTGCGATGGTATCATTCCCTTAAGAATATTTTATTTTAATTTAAAGAAAGAAATGACATCAATTTTTAACAGTAAAGAATAATTATTAATAATTTAGAAATCAATATTGTGAAATGTAAAAATCAAAAGAAAAATTTATTTAATTTTTGTAAACATTCCTTTCACAAATTATCATCAAATTGTTTTACTTCAGAATAAATATTTTCTCTTGACTTTGAATTATGATTTAAAATTATAAACAGAATTTTTTTATATTATATACACTTAACTGACACTGTATTTGATAATAATAGTGAGTTCTTTTTAAGGAAACGATACAATTGTTTTCGATAGTCAAACAGTTTGAAGTTTTTAAAAAAGTTGTATTGATCCTATATACTTGCGGTGCATGCCACTCTCGCCTGCGCCGGCAACTTGGCGGAATGTGGCAAACCCTGTAGCATTATATAAACTCATTCGATAGAAGACTGTTTGCGCGTTCACTCTCAACTTGCTCAGTTCGACTAACGACCGTCGATGTTTTTGCTTTAATGTAAAATAATTATGTTATATAAATAAAGTTATGTTTTTTAGTAAAATGCTTGCCCAACAGTCATTTTATAGTGTAAGTCATTCTTGCGCAAAAATATATAATTAATAACTACTAAATTAATTAGGAATTAAAATAACTATTAGCTGTGTACCAGGTGCTAGGATCAAACCTAGCTAACACTATTTGAAGCAGACGAATACCTAATTAGATAAATAAATTAGAATAAAACAAAAATTATATCAACGAGTTATTGAGAGTTTTTCCTTACAAATATATACACTAGAATAATGTATAAAATACAATGATATCATATATTTTAATTAGATAAAATTAAAGGACAAGAATGTCAACAACTTACGTATAGGTTTTAACACGCGAAGAAACAACACGTGCAATTGTTGCACAATTCGCCACGTGATTCCCCGCTTGGCGTCCTTCAGTCGCGAATTTCCTCCATTGTACATTGACAAAATAGTTTAAATTGTGTGTAAATGATGGGGGAAAAATATGCTAACCTATATGTTTTTAAAAAAAAAACTTAGTTCTACATGGATGAATTGAATTTAAAAGGATTGTCCCCCTTATTGCAAATAGGAAGTACATATATTTAGTTTTCTTCCCTTGAGTAATTCATGGTATAATGAATATTGACTTTCTTAAGCTCAGTTCAAATTTCATATTTAACCTTAAATGTAATGGTAATTTTTTGATAGAAGGAGGATTGATTTATAGTTCAATGCAAATTAAAGACATCTCTACAAAATACAGTGCATTAATTATATTTGTATATCTTTTCATGTATTAGTTTATGCCAGAATATAAATAGAAATATTATTTGAAACAAGTACAAGTAAACAAAACAGAATAAAGTAAAACTGAGTCGAAATTTTGATTATTTTATTGTTTATTTATGTAAAAAAAAAGATATTATTAGTTGAAAATCTCTTATACAGCTTGTGCTACAAACACGTTGGATGTAAAATGAACCATGCATATCTTAAA
>BMAO01015311.1:149596-194516 GCA_019973975.1 Trichonephila clavata | reverse complement strand
TTTTTATACAAAATATCAATGGATAAAATTTTTTTAAAAATAACACCTTTTTATTGTTTTTTTAAAAATTATGTAATCATTAAGAAGTTTAAAGTACCAATACATACTAGTGTTCTACTTATCGTACGTATAACATGGGTATAGTAAGCATTGAAGTAGTTTAAGGTATCCGACTACGTTGAAAATGCCATTTTCGGTCAAAAATCGCATTTTCTTTTTATTTTACCATTTTAAAGTTCAAGCAATTAGCTTTCTAAATCTGTCTTTGTTTTGTCTGTGCGATAATTAGAAAAAAAGTTACAGGTGTTTAAAATATTTTTACCACTGTCATTCGAAACCGGAAGTGCTGAAATCGAAACCGGAAGTTGTCTGTTTAACATGCTTTTTACCGATAATCTTTGCAGTTTCAACCCATTATAATTTTAAAAACTATTTCTGACAATTTTTTTAATTATTTAATTGATGGGCAACAATTTCGATCTTTTAATTCGACTCTTACGATTGGCAACATTTGTTTCTTCTGACCTCACATGTTTTTGTTTTGATTTGGGCCTTACGAATTTTGATAATAAATTTCTTCTAAAAACTTAACTTTTTTCGATTTAATTGTACAATTTTTGATCGTTGATGGTTTCTAGACATTCTGCTTTTAAAAATTCAAGTTATAATGGTTCATAAAACTATAAAAATAACTTCTTGAAAATGCAACAGGGGACTGATAACAGTAGATTGGTAACAAAAACATTGGCAGTAGCAAATATTCAAACTTGTAATGAACAAAAACTGGATTCACTGAAGAATTTTTCACAGTGCAAAGAATGTTTTAATGGAACATTTAGAGGTTATGGAATATTTTATTTAAATATTTTGGGAAGTATGTTTTTCTCAATTTGTGTTTCTTCAATTGTTTTGAGAAGAATCTGTACCTGCATGAAGATTACTTGTTTGGACTGACTTCTAATGTGACTTTAAAATGCTCCAAATGTACTTTTATTGTCAATTTTTCAGCTACTAAAAAGCTTAAAATCAAACTTCAATTAATTTGCAACTTATTTGTGGAATGTGAGTTATTGGAAGATGACATTTGTCTGCGAAAAAGTTGCGTGCTAAGCTGAATATGCCCTGTATGGCAAAAAGAGCATATAGACTTTGTGAAAGAAATATCTTGGCTGCTGCTACATCAACGGCTAAAGATGTCATGAATGCTGCTGCGTTGGTAGTAAAAAGCATTACAAAATGTTCCAACACGTCAATTGGAGAATGTGGAATATCCGTTGACGACAGATACATGGACATTCTTCCCTAAAAGTTTCTATAGAAACTTTATCCATCGCCACTGGGAAACTTCCAGATTAGGAAATTATGTCTAAGTTTTGTAGAATTCTAAATGTCTAGTCGAACATGCGTGTTCCTGCATTCATCTGGTATTTACTTCAATCATGGAATCTGTTAGTGCGTACAAAATCTTTGTGTGATTTTATACCACGAGATCTTAAAACAATGTTGATTTCTATGGTGTGTGATGGTGATTCCCAAGGATACATTTTAGTTAAAGATCTATTTGATGTCAACAGTGTCATAAAATGAGTGCCTAATATACTTCTAAGAAAGAGTGAGTATTCGGCAAAGAAAACTTAGAAAAAGCCAGAAAAACCTCGGTGGGAAAGAAAAACTTTCCAGTGTTATGATTAATAAAATTCAAAACTATTATGGCAGTAACACCAATCACGTCAAAGCTCTGCTAAGTGCGGCATTTTTTCTCGATGGCTCCATCAGTGAGATACCCATGTATGCACCATGCCCAACTGGAGCTGAGAGCTGGTGTGAGTATCAATGAAGAATAGCCACCGGAAAAAAATATATATAAATAAAGGTGTAAGCCTTTCCATGTAACTTTTAAATATTGTTAAACCTGTGTATACAAAGTTGTTTGATAAGCAGTTATTATAAAATTGCCTCCACGGTGTGACACAAATGCAAACAAATCATTTAACACGTTTTTTTGGCAAATTGTTCTGAAAGAAACTTTTATTGAGCTGAAAACATTTTCTTTGGGTATCCATATTGCTGTCATTATTTTTAACAAAGCTTTTATTTGTTTGTTTGAAAGCTTTTGGCATAAATGCAAATTATTATACACTGCGTGATGACAGATTTCTTGCCATCATTCGCACAGTGACTCGAAACAACATTCTTTGCCTTTTTAAAAATCAGCCAGAAAAAAAATATAGGGCCCAAAGAAAGTTAAAATTTAATAAAATACCAAGGAGTGGAGGTGTTAAATATAAATCATTAGAGTTTTAGTAATATACTTGTGATATTTTGTTTTGAAATTACATTTATAAAGTTTAAATGCATTTTTCTCAAAACTGTTTTTTTGTAAATTTCTTGATATTTCAAATGTGATATCTAAAGAGCCAATAGAGATACTTGTATGAAATTTTACACAAATGTTATTAATAGTATTATCTAGAGGTTGGACTAGCAGCTAAGGAATTGAACAAATTTAGTGATTTTATAGTTGGATTTCCTTCTAAAAGTATTGAAAATTTGAATGAAATTCATAGGTTGTAGCTTCGATTAGCTATAACTTTTGATTAAAAGAAAATAATTTAAAACTTGTAGTACAACCTCTAGAAATGTGTTTGAAAAATGTGCTGCAGCAATTTTTTTTGTAAAATATAAATTATTTTTAAAAATAGAGCCTTTGAAAAAATTAAAAAAATTAATTAAAATTTCCTTAAAATTTTAAATTTTTGTAAATTTTAATGTATGTATATTATTTATAACTGTATTTTTTATCATGGTGCAAAAAATGAAATTAAAAATGTAAAATTTTTAGTGAATTTTAGAAAAATAAAAAAATAGGTCTCCGAACGTAGTCGGATACCTTAATCCGATTGAGTGCAAAAGAAACACGATAGCTACTGAAGGAGGCCCTCGTAATTTTGAACTATGGTGAAGTGATAAGAATGTCGCCAGTGCTGGCACTTCAATATCTTAGCTTCCACAACACACAATCTGGAGAATTTTGAGCCAAGGCAGATTTTCATGCAACGCCTTCCCTTCATATCTACACGGGGTCTTCCAAGGCATTGGCTCGAACTCACGCCACGCCAGCCACAAATCTATGACTTTAAAAACTAAGCTACGGCAGTTGCTTGTAGTAGATATAAGATAAAATAACTCTTACCTGTCTATTGTTATAATGATGAGAATGAGTACAGAGGATTCGCTGCTGAGAGTGGAAAGAAATCCACACAGACTGCATTGCCAACTGTGTCTCCATTTGTTTTCTTGTTGAATATAATGACCTCTGAAAGCAACATCATAGGCCGCTATAACGAACAAGTAAACGGACATAAGAAGGTCAGCCAGAGACAGGTTCTTTATGTAGAATGAATGAACTTCGTTGGGTTCGGTCAATAAGAAGCGGCCAACAAGAACGGCCACATTCCCAAGTCCTGCAACAAAAGCTACGAGCCAGACGCTGACACGGAGGACGACGCTGTCAAGTAAATGAGCAATGCTGCTGATTCCATCTCCACGAGGCTCACATACTCGAACATGGAGGGCTAGTGAGCATAAGTTGAACTCGTCGAAGTAACTGGAAAAATAATATTTTAAGAAATGAATGCCATTTTACTGACATAAAAGTAATTGATGTATAATTATCATGAAATGAGTACAATCAAATAAAATGGGTTGCAATTTGAATTCATAAAAAATAGAGAAATTAAAATACGAAATTTCTAATGAGACGATAACAATACTTGGTATGGTATCCGACTATGTAAAAACGTGGATTTCCTCAAAAAACAACAAAAGTTTTTATAGATTAAGGCTGTTTTCGGTTAATGTTAAAGGGTATTGATTAAGCGGAAAGCACATTTGTGGCCTGGAAAAACCTCCAATAATAATAAAAGTTTCTATGGATGTAAAGCAAATAATTGTTTAAAGGATTGTGTTCTTTGAACTTTGATTTTTGAAAAAAATATGCAGTTTTCTGTATAATATAATATGAAATTTGAGTTTTCTATGTTAAAGTATAGGGAGCGAAAACGCAAAGCACATTTTACCAAAAAAATTGATTTTTTTCGAGTAAAATTAAATAGCATATAAGATAGTATGTGCTTCCCTCTTTTAACTGTTGTAGCCAGAATTAAGTTTTATATTTTTAAAACAATTTTTTAAGTTCACACACATTCTGAATTCTTTTTAACGTAATTAGGACTATGTCGGACAGCTGCCGCCACCACGTTTTGTAAAACGAATTTATTATTGGCGACGAATACTTATTTTTAACGATATCGTTCTGAAATAAAGTCTCCAGTTGAAATTATGGTAATTTGCAGATTGCGACAAATAGTGGATAATGGAAAATTTATGATGCACAGAGATTTAACATCTCAAATCTAAATATATTTCCAATTTAGGAATGTTTTAAATATTTTCTGCATGTGCGCTTCAGAAAAATTCATTTATATAGATAATTTACATAATTATGCCGCTTAAATTTTTATTTTTGCCTGTTATCGAAGAAACGTCTATAAAAATGTTTAAATTCTGTGAGGCGATTGAATGAAGAATTGAAAGTAAACTTATTTTATACTGCACCCAAAAGTTGTGAATTAACTAAAAAACACAAATTATTACTCCTTGAAGCTCGCAATTTAAATATTTAATCTAATTATTGTATATAATGCAATTATTATTATTACTATTTTTTTTCTTACAATTATTAACCGAATCTTGTTTTCTAATTTAATCAGCAGAAGCTTATCATTTTTCAATTAATTATGTCAGATTCTAAGCCGCACCCAAATTCTCAGCACATTTTTGTGGAAAAAAAATTTAAAATATTGTAAAATATAATATATCAATATGTGATATATTTACAAAAAAATTAAGGTAAATTAATAAGAAGTGACTAATTAATTTATATTATTTTATCACTATTAAAAACTTTTAAAAATGAACAAGAAACTGTACTTTTTCTATCCGTCAGTATCTTGTTCAATTTTCTCATCCGATGATTTTTTCCGTCTTCGATTCTAAGCTGCACCCAATTTTTAGTAGCATTAACACCAAGAAAAAAAGTGCAGCTTTGATTCGAACAAATAGTGCAATATCGCGATTTTAGTCTCTGTATCTTTAAGTTTGCCTTTTTTCTACTCAAAATTACTATCTGCAGTGCCGATTTAAGTTCATTTCAGGCCCTGGGAGCAGAAAATCTGCAGAGCCCCTTGGCACTGGAGGAGCAAAATTTATAACCAGAAAATCTGGTTATGTCCAGTCTATTCGGGCCCTTTCCAGTCCCGGGCAATCGCCACAAGCGCGCAATGGATAAACCGACACTGATTATATAGCATTTTCTGTCATTGTTCATTTTAAATTTCCTGGTCAAGTCTTTGACTAAATTTTTAATATAATAGATGCTATGATTTCAATATATTTTACATAAATCAAATTCTGAATTTATTTAATTCAGGGTATGTCCATTTTAGCTAAACATGTAACAAAACTTTAAAGTAGTAAAATTTTTTTGTGAAACAGAAATACGTATGATATTATATATATATATATATATATATATTATATTTTACTCTGTTATTTCAATTTTTCATATCTCCTTCTAAATTATGTTGTCTTGTTATCTAGCAATTGATATTCTTTTAAGTATTAATCATGTTGATTCATCTCTCTCGTAGAGAAATTTTGATTATATATATATATATATATATATATCACATAAAAGAACAATGAACAAATATATGTTGCTCATTGGAGTTTTTCTTTTATTACTATGGTTAAAATATTGATTCGGTTTAGTTTATTTTTAAGTTAGAAAATAAAGCTTTCACAAAATGATAACGCACTGAATTAACTTTTAGAAACACTTGCTTTAAAAACTTAACTTTCTAAATATGTAAACGGTACTTTCATTGGTTCACGGCAAACATTGGTCGGAAGTCTCTAGGAAAGAAGAGAAAGGCACAAAAAAAGGTGGAGAGGCGAATAGAAACTTTTATTGCTCTGTAATAAAACAGAAAAGACAAGAAAAAAACTACACAGAGTGTGAAGGTGAGGAAGTCCCTGCTTTGGTGATTTTTCAGAAGTCTTCTGATGAGGTTTTGCGTAGAGTATATATATATATATATATATATATATAGGGGTAAACCCAAATGATCTTGCGGAACACTTCGAAAAAACATTTCAATTCCGCGGGCCACAAATAAATAATTTATTACTAGGCTAGCTTTAGATTCATTACTAACATTTATTAGAGCAAAAATTAAAAAAAGAGCGAATTATTATTATTGTTTTCATTATTTTTTATATATTTAAAAACAGATTATATAATAATGATAATGCAATGTTCAAATAATACTTAATTTGTTTGATTAGTGAGTTATTAGTTTCTCAACTCTTCCACTGAGTTTTTGCAAATCGATCTAAAAACATGCACTTGTACGTCGTAATTGATGTTACATGTTTTCAGCCGTTAAGTTCGAGTGCAATTTTCTGTTTCACAAGAGAAGAAAATTTATTTAAAGGTATAAGTTGATCTAAAAGATTTCACAACTTTTGTGTCAAATCTCTCAAATTAAAAAAAAACAATTGGGGCTGACATAAGTGTTTTATATATATGTATGTAAGGATAATTAAATTAGACCTAAAATTAAATCCTAGACCACTTCTAAAATTTATTTTCCCATTACATCTTCAAGTATTAAATTTAATTCCCAATTCGGGAAAAGAGAACACATGGCTTTAACAGATCTTCGCCACTCCTACCATAAATTTATGTTACCTATATATGTTATGCTTAAATTCTCAAGTATTCCTCTTCAATAAGACATGTACTTGAAGACATCTGGCTCCTGAGAAGCCGCGGACTCTTGATTTTTAACACGTGTCTATCTCTCTCTCTTTTCAAATCAGATTACAAAATGATTTCATGGAAAAAAGACAGTTAAAATAAAATGTGTTGATGTTCACTCTAAAAACACGATATATATATATATATATATATATATATGTATATACATAAATTTATTTTTGATTCTGTTGTTTCAAAAACGTGGCTTTAATTCATTATTGCATTTTAAGTCAATTAGTTCCATTTGGAGATATTCTAGGGGTGACTCCACATCGACCTGAAAGAGAGGTTAATATACACTGCTGGGCACCATGACTACAACACCAAAAAAGACAAGAGATAGCACAACAAAATTTATTTTGTAGATAACATGTTGACCAAGTATCAAATGATTAAATGTATAGACTTCTGTGAAGTGTGGTTCCTGCCAGAATCAGTAGCTAGAGTAGACAACATTGTTGGAGATTACCGCTGCCACACGCCTCAGCATTGATTCAAAGAGACTTTGGATGTGTTCTTGGGGTACAGCAGACCAGGCAGCTTCCACACGTTGCCAAAGTTGATCAGGTGTGACAGATGGGAGTGTAATCTGGGTCAATCGTAGACCACAACCATGGATCACATATTTTATATCGACGAAATATCCGGAGAGTGAGCCGGCCAGGGAAGCAATTCAATCTGGTGATTGACGAAGAACATTTGGACAATGCGTGCCACGTGTGGTCGCGCATTATCCTGTTCAAATATGGCTGTAGCCAAGCCCTGAAGTTAAGGAAGGATCACTGGCTTCAACACCTCGGAGATATAGCGCTGGCTGTTTAAAGTACCGGCAATGCCTACTAGAGTATCGCGAGAGTGATATCCAATACCGCCCCATACCATAATACCCGGCGCATGACCAATGTGGCGGTGCATGACCAGTGTGGCGGTGTATAACACAGCTGTTCAGCATCCTCTCTCCACGGTGTCTCCAGACTCGAATCCGACCATCGTAGTGTTGCAGACAGATGCGTGACTCGTCAGTAAAGACAACTTTATTCCATTCTGCCGCACACATCCTTCTTTCATCGCACCATTGGCGGTGGAGAGTTCTACGGTTCTGCGTCAAGGGTAGAAAAGCAATGGGCGTTTTGCGGACAAACCACTCTGCTGTACTCAATGTGCTGTGCTATGGTTCATGATGTGACTGAGCGATCCGTCACTGCCATGCGCACAATTTGCCTGTCCTCACGTGAAGTGGTGCACTGAGGTGGATGGAATCGACCACGTCGGTCTGTCATACCTTCCTGCATCCAACGGTCTCATATCCGCATTACAGTTGTTTGGTTTCGTCCAACACGACTACCTATTTCCTGAAAGATTATTCACAATCTCGGTATGCCACTATGCTTCCTCTGACGAACTAGGATACTTGATCAAAAGCTGATCGCTGTTTTCTACGAGACATAACTGATCGTTTTTTGAAAATCCACAAGAAAAACACAATTGCCGAACTTGAAATCGTAGAAATCTCCAAGCCTTAAATAGCGGTTTGAGGTGGCGCCACAGGCGTGCGTGATAGGTGTCTGCCTTGAAATTCTAATAATTTGCATATCTCACCTCCGTTAATGCATGCTGTAAATTTCATGTTATTTGCGTGCTTCTTTCAGGGTGTTGCATTTACGGTGGCCAGCAGTGTATGTTCAGAAATTTAATACAACCATACTGGACATTGTATATATTTTGTCTTTTAATGTTAAAAAAGTTAACTTAATTAGAAATTCAGGTTGCCTTAGTATTTAAATAAAGGATACGTTAGTAAGTACCTTAGTTACAGGTTTTTTTTCAAGTTTATGAAACATTTTAATTGAAAAAGTTTAATGACTGCAAAAATATTTTAAATGAGCCGTAAAATCTTGTACTCACAGAAAGTTATTGAAACTGTACTTTTTTTCCAATGTTAAAGCTATTGAAAAATGGATACAGTTAAATTTGAAGGCAGAAAAATTCGTTCGATGGGGAGAAAATTGAACATTACACTGACAGGGTAAAAGAGCACTTACAATATGTATTTAAAATATTTTAATATTGGTAAAATCAATAAATTATTCATTTATTAGTTCACAGTTTCATTTTTTAAAAAAATATTTCTTAAATATCTTCTACCTTTATATAAGCCATTTTACACTATTTTTCAGAAAACTGTGTTGAGAATTAGGAGTGGTTTAGAATCAATCGCGGCTTAGATTCGTAAAAAAAAGGGTACTTTTTTTTATTTCTCACCTTCTATCTTATCTGTAAAACCTTTTTCAGTGTCACTTAAATAGAGTGGCCCTTAATAAGAGGTAAATACAAAAGATTCACATTCAAATGAAATATTTTGTTTTGTGCACACGCGTCATCCTTTATGCGGTAATACCATAAACAAAACAAGATAACCACCATTTTTCATTTTAAATATCATGCCAGCTAAAATCTTGTCAAGAGTAGCATATCTACTTGTATCCCGAGGTCGGGTGGTCATATACTTTCAAAGTTATATCACCACACACTACAAGTTTTAGTTTTTAAAAAAAGATATAGAGTCGTTTTACAAATTTTAATACCAATTATCAGCTTTTCAATTCAGTTAAAATAAAATAATTACGTTCTATGTTTCCAAAATGTAAATAATAATATTTAAGAAAATATTTTTTCATACAAGTTTTCAAATTTTGTCCAAATGCTGCACCTAAATTGGCCGCCCCGGACATGGGTCGGGTTTGTCCGGCCCTAGACCCTTCTCTGTCCTGCGTGGGATTAGGATTGAATTATTTATATAAAAATATTTACACATTAGCATATTTGAAAAGTTGCGTAATAAAACTTAAAATACAATTAAAAATTGGTTTCCTATTTTTTTTTATTGAAACAAATAAAAAAAAACTTATTTGTCATAAAAACAACAGATAAAAACAATATATAATGAAGTTTAAAAAAAAGCATTCCTTCATTTCTTGTGCTTCCGTAAATCAGCTTTTAAAAAACACAGCTCGTCTAATGTTTCAACAATCATACGGCTTCATATTTTTGTTACAAAGGGTCCTGCCGAAGAAAATGCTCGTTCAGACTCTACACTAGTAGGTTTTATCGTCATTATATAAATAGGAGTATGTTCTTTCCAGGTGATCACCCCGTCTCCCTCCATTTTCAAAAAAGATAAATTTTTTTTTTAAATTTTTGATGGCACAATGACTCAAATCTAATAGCCTGCATTCTTTGATAACTTTATCTAGTTCTTCTGCCCAAGCTTAACAGTTTTGAGTACAAATTGATTCAGTTATTGAACGAATGTGAATCAGTGTTGCCTTTTTTAAAATATAAGAAGCAGTTGCTTGAGCTGTTAGTAATACTGTGGGAATTTAATCGTCAAGTCTTTCAAGCAGGTCCGCTATTGATTTACGGCATTTAATTGAAGAATGAACTGTGACAAAACTGTATTTGAATGGTTACTTATATTATTGTGTAAATATTGCACACATAACAAAAAATAAACCACTTTGATCTGTGTGTGACGTTCTCTCATACAAGAAATAAGAGTTGCATATATTTTTTTTTACATATAGAACTGTTTGCATATTTACCCTTTTTAGCATAACATTTAGAACTATGTCTGCTGTGAACATAGTTTGCTATCTCGTCTGCAGAGTGCTTCAACAGTTTTTTCTTCAGGTAAAAGAGCAGTAATTAAATCAAATAATATTTGGACATTATCATGAGATAAATCTAGTGATTTATCTGTATTTTTTATGTCTATTAATGCTTTTTTGTATGAAATCTTTCAGTAAATAAAAATGTTCCATCATATTGGTGAAAAAATTCAAAATATAATTTAGACAAAAATTAAATCCCGGGATTAGAGTTAACTTAATGCCGGTATTTGAAGAAACACGGGGATCACGGGGCTACAACCCCTAATTTTGTTAACTTTACTTTGCTTATCGTTTTATTTACTATTTTTTACTGCATCAGGAAAACTGACATGAGTTGATAATTTGAATTGAATTATAATGTTTTACTTAAATTAAATAAATTAATTATACATTGAATAAAAAGTTTTCTTTTAAAAGTTTAATCAAAAACGTTCTCTTATTTCTTAAGTTGAATAATTTTTGTGCTTAGTTTCAAAAGCATATAACCTTCAAAGATTTTGAAGAATCACGATAATTGAGATTACTGCCTCATTTTTACTTATTACAATTTTTTATTGAGTACAGATTGATTCAGTTACTGAATTTAAAGGTGAATAAGTATTGTTTCATTTGAAATATAAGATCCAGTTGTATTAGCTGTTAGTAATACAGTGGGATTTGAAGAATCAAATCTTTCAAGCTGGTTCGCTATTAATTTAGGGCATTTAATTGAAGAAGGAACTGTGACAAAATCCAAAATCTATTCCTGAATTGTTACTTATATTATTGTGTAAATATTGCAGAGTAAACCACTTATATAGATCTCTGAGACAGACTCTCATACGAGAAATAAAAGTTACATATATTTTTTTTTGTACTTATAGCCCTTATAATTGCACACAAGAAATTCTACGTACATATTTCATTAAAAAATATAAATTTTCTAAAAAATTAAAATCTTTGAAACTTTTGATGAGAAAAAAAATTTAAGATACAATTCAGACAAAAATTAAATGTTGGGATTAGCTACATATCTTAATCCTGGGATTTCGGGATCCACGGGCTGCAAACCCTGACTAGGGTTTTGCATCCCCGGTTTGCAGTTTTACTTTGGTTTGAGTTGATTACAACTGACAAGGATTCATTTGGTGTGAAGGGAGCCTAATTCTTTCCGTATACTATATGAGTATACACAGTGTGAAAATTTTACGGTGCTTTTCATTGTGCTGCATTTAGCGTAGCCAGTAATAAATAGAAAGCAGAAATTTTTTAAAATTTAGCTACGTATTTCCCAATATTAAAAAAATTAACAACAAGCTGTATGTATCTTATAAATTTTATATATCTGAGTTGATTTAAATTTTAATTAAATGAAATTATTGATCTTTTTACATAATTATAATTGTAGCATTATCTAGCAATTCAAGCTAATAATCATTTTGACATCAGTTCTGAAAATAATGGAATTGAAATTTCTTCTTTGAGGTTTCTCAGAAGTCTTAAATCAGTGATAGTTAGTTTAAAAGTATATATATATATACTATAATTGTAGGAGTTTGATGATGATTTACAAAACAGTTATATACAAATGCTCTATATCTTAAATGTCTGTGTAACGAAGCAGAACGTACTTCAAAAAATATTTAAAAGTGAAAGTAACGCGAAAAAGTTTTCTCAAGTATTTCCCATAAATTAAAACTCCTACGCTTGTTAAAACTTTGTCATTTTTGAAATTTTTTCTCTCGAAGAATTTAATTACTTCTTTCACTTAAAAAGAATTAAAAAAAAAACAAGAATATATGTGTGTGTGGACTCTTGAGAAATTTGTTCGGTTAGAATAGTGTACTGCAATTACAAAATTGCATGCACCAAAAAAAAAGTTAAATATTTTTGGCAGATTTAAGAAATGGTAAGAGTATAAACAAAAATAGAAAAATCAAAAAGAAAAGATTTTATATATTTAACCGAAAAAAATCATCACAAAATTTAGCAAACGGTGAAAGATGAAAAAAAAAAAGACACCCAGTACAAATTTTTGCTAATATGTTATTAGACAACACATTATAATGAAGTATGATGAATACCACACGGGATTTTTTTTAAAAACTCGTAGTTCGATGTCAGTGATAAAGAATATGATATATGTATAAAAAAACACGACGCTTAAAAAGGAATTTAGAAGTAAAATAATAAATACATATGCTTCAGTTGAAGAAGTTCGTCCAAAAATCCTGGCTTAAGGGCTTTTAAAGGATTCTTCTTCAAGTTTCTGTAAATAAAGAAAAAAAATAAGTTAAAGTAAAGCGCGACTTTTATATACAAAAAAAAAAAAAAAAAAAAGATGAAAAACAGCTTCGAATTATTTTATCAACTAGTAAATTAAGGTACTTAAAATAAGTTTCGCATAAAAAGGTGTTATACTTTTATATTGTTTTAAAAAGGAATATTTAAATTAAATCATTTTCAACATTTTCAATTGTTACTTCACCGAAAATTCTTTTTTTATAGAAAAAATTATTAATATTTAGATAGAAATATAACTGTTTTTATCCAAAAATAAATCAACATTGCTTATTTAACTAATTAAATATATTAGAAAACATAGTAAAATTTAATTTTTTCGTTAATTAACAATGTTTAATAAAAAATTTATTTTTCTTAAATTGTTTTTTTGTCTAATCACAATGTCAATTGAATTTAATGCATTACACATTCCAGCTATTGTTTATATTTTACCTTTTTTAAATTAGCATTTTGTTTTCAATTTGGGAATATTAAAAATTGAATTAAGTATATAGGATAAACACTCATTACATTCAGACTATATTCTCCTAATGTTGAAGAATAGGACGCACATATGACTTTTTATATTAAATTCTGGTGTAACTGGTCTGGTCTTATACAGGATATCCCAAAAATGACACAAAAACTCTGCACCACCAGACTCCTAACCAGGAGTGCATAAAAAATGCCTAAAGAGCTTTACCTGTACGATCCATAGTTTATGAGAAAAATACGGTAAATGATGATGAGTGAATGACAGTTCATGATGAGCTCCAGCGCATTTCTGTGCTCCTGTACGCAATTGACTGAATATAGCATAGTCCAGCTCCTTTGTGGGACATGCGGGTCCTGTTTTATGGCCATCATGATTACCAGATCTCACATTAATGGATTTTTTCCCTATGATTCAACTTCGAGGTGTGTCGAGACATTGTAACAAAAGAGACGGACTTCTTCATGCTGTTTGTACTTTGGGACAGCACGCTGCTGCGACGTGTTCACTCCTCAAGCCTGCCTCGATATGCACGGCAGACACTTTGAACATCTATTTCCTTAAATATTTGCAAATACTGCAGTTAATATGTACAATACAGAGTTTTTTCCTTGCATTGGTTGTGATGTCATACTTTGTTTTTTGAATTTTTCTCTTGAGCTATGGGTCCTACAGGTACAGGTCTTCGAGCATTTTATATGAATTCCGTACGAGGAATCTGGCTGTGTAGAGTTTGGGTTCTATTCATGTGACTGCAAGAAAAACTATATTTTGGGATGTACCAGCTATACCTGTTTGAGAAAAACCCAGTTTCTTACTATTTAAAATGCACGCTTTTGCAAAAAAAATTGAAGCACCAAAAACGGAGTTGTCCGATTGTGATGAAATGTCGTAGGCAAAGATATCTTGATTGAACATACACATGATCCAATTTTCAAGTTCAATGAACATGAATGTGGTTATAGCACGCATTTCGGTTGAGCAACTCGGATAGTATAAAACCTGTAATAGAGGCGAACTTATCTTTTTTTGTTTTTGCCGTTGTGATTGATCTAGAGAAAAAAAGAATTATGCCATCAGAACGTTTTCAAAGACCTTAAAGGTAACTGAATGACTTTGAACGTGGTCACATTATCGGAATGCGTGAAGCTGAGTGGTCATACCGAGCAATAAGTCATCACCTGCGACGCACAGACACAACTTTGCAAATATATTGACAGCAATGGTTGCTGCAAGACACTTATTGACAAAATGAAGGCTCTAAAAGGCAAAGATGCACAACCGCGAGGAAAGATCGGATGAATGCTCGACTGGTCCCAACTCTTCCAACGGTATCATTGTCTACTGTTCAACGGGCTACATCTTTTTCCATGACCCCCGTGGTACCTTCCACCTTTTCACGGCGAGGCGGTGTTACGCTCACAGCGTCTGCCTTTGATCTCGCAACATCGTCGGAATCGTTTGCAGTGGATTCGCAGTCAATCATCATGGTTACCATCAGACTGGCATCACATAGTGGTCAGCGATGAATCACGCTTTTCTCTTAAAGCTGATGACCATCATTTTCGTGTCTAGAGAGGCCGGGGCTAACGGTCTCAATCAGCTTTTGTTTCACAAAGGCATGGAGCCATAATCCCTGTTGTGGTGGTGTGGGGTTCTATCTCATGCGACTGCAGATCATCTCTGGTCGTCCTCTAAACTACTTTAACAGTTCAATGATATGTAGGTACCAACCTGCGGCTGGTTGAATTACCCTTAATGGAACGTTTTACGGGGGCTAGGCACCATACCACTCGCATATCTCTAGACTAATTTCGTACCGTTAATACTCTTCCTTGGCTAGCAAGCTCACAAAAAACCTTTCACCCATCGAGCATGTTTTGGACACGGTAGGACGCTATATTCAGGCTACCCAAAATATCGCAGAACTGGGGCAGAAACTAGCAAATTTCAGGCAGACTTTATCGCAGGATAACATTAGGGACCTCAACCACTCTTTATCCAGGTGTATACAAGCTTGTATTGCAGCCTGGGGCGGTTCACCCAACTACTGATTTAAGCATTCAAGCTGCAACCAGGAGCTGTGGACTAGCCTTGTGACCTTGATTTTTTTACCATTTCATTATCTGTATATGAGCTGTACATGTACTTAATTTCATTACAAACATCCACTTCCTTTGTGATACTTTAAAAAAAAATTCACATTTTTAATACATTAATAAATATGTTTTGTTGTTTAAACTTAAATGACAAACACTGTTTATTGCAATATTTAAATTTTCTAAAAGTATCTGCATAATTTATTTTACTGATTTAATAAAATGATTGTCGTATACAACTGTAGAGAAAATCTAGGATTTTGTAAGATGAAGAATTGACCTGTAGAGAGAGTCCCTCACCTATATATCAGGATTAGCAATTTTTTCTAACAATAGCTTTATAATTACTATCCCCATTCCAATCTGATTAAATTAAAAATCATCAGACGATTGGGTTGAACTGCCACAGTGAGGATCCAATGAGATAATTTTTATGCAGCCGGCTCAAATTCATATTGGTTGATTGCAAGTTTACAAGCGCCTATGTATAACATTTAAGTAATTTCAAAGTTATTACGTTTATTGTTTGAATTTTTATTTAAACGTGTGCATTAAAAATCACTCTTAGAAGACTTAATTTTATTTAGTTTTGAAAAAAAAAATATGTTACGACTTCCAATGATTTCGTAATTTTTGCTTCCTACACCAGATTGTATTCATGAGTAAAACTCCCTTGTAACTGAAAGTATATCGAATGGAAGATTTTTATACATCAATATTTATGTACATACACGGAATGAGGCTTTAATATTATTGATTGTCACTTCAAAGTACAACATTTTTCTAGTAATTTCATGTCTGAAAAACGAAAATATGGGAAACCGGGTAAGCTATTTGGTTTCGAATATCACTTTGGTTTGACAAAGAAACAAAAACAACAACGAGAGCATTGAAATTTTGGAATTGAGTAGAAAATGTTATTACAAGCCGAGAGATTTTGAAACATTTTAATAGAATATTTTTTCTTAGCAAAAATGTAAATTTCATGCAATATTTGAATAGTATAAACCCATTTTAATCAAGGAGTATTTTTTAAACATTTAAAAAAAGAAATTGTTAACAAAAGAACTAAAAAATAAGTTTTCACACCACTATTTAAAATATATTTCAAGAATTCCAACCATCATGTTTAATACATTATTCAGAAGAAAGAACACACATTTTATTTTTCAAATGCCACACAGTACAAAGCACCTGTGCCATTAGTGCAAGGTTCACGACCAAATGCTCAGTGGTCATAGGTTGACCAGAGTCACACAGAGTACAATCCGGTGAATTTGTGATACTCTGTAGGATGCGATCTCAGACAGTCATGACCTATCAAAAGTCTGAAATGGGCTACAGCAGCTTTTCTAGGAGCCCCAGGGACCCAGGGCAGGTTGTTGTTTAAGATTGCACAGTTCTCTTATCCTTCGAAATTTCCTCAACTTCCATTTTAAACTTATGCTTAAAGGTCATATTAGAAAACAGATGGAATGAAAGGTTGAAATCCGCGTGGGTCTTTGAATCGCAAGGGCTCCTTTCGTATTAAGAAAGTCAGCATGCTCATTCCCAACAAAGTCACAATGAGCAGGTATCCATTAAGAAGGAATTTTATTAGAAAAATCATTTAAGAACGATTTGCACTTTAAAATTCTTTGTGAACTACAGAGGTAATTTTGAGATTGAGCTTGTAATGCTGATTTAGAGTCGGAAAAGATTACGGCCCTGTTGAATTCGGAGCTTCTTAGTGATCGTTCGGAGCTTCTTAGTTCGACCGCTACTACAATAGCTTCAACCTCGCCATCGAAGTCAGTAGTAAAAATACCTACTGGTAGGTAAAAGCTAAACAGTTCACAGAAGGTACCGGCTCCAGTACCATTGTATCTATTTAGAAGGGAACCATCCGTAAAAACATGCAGCCATTCACTTGTTGGGAATCGATTGTTGATAGTTTCCAAAGTTATACAGCTTTCAGTTAGTTGTTCGGGAGACATTTCGCTCTTTAATACCTTTGAATTAAGTTCAAGATTTATATCAAGATGAATATAATCAAAAGTGCACAAAGGTTGGGGCAAAATAGAAGTGTCTTGACAAAGATCCAATGAACAAACGACCTTCATGACTGATTGTATGAATCCCTATTGAGTCTTTAAATTTCGAGTTCTGTTTAGGTCATATATTCTCCGGAATGGTTTATTGAGCACAAACTTTTAAATTTTTGAAGCAATATTACTGTCTTTCTGTTGGTTAGGGTCTGCAGAACAGGGACAGTACTAGATTTTATATCACCAGTTATGAGACGGAGGGCTTGATTCTGAAATTCCTCAAGGCATTGGATGGTGTGTTTGGGTACAATAATTTGATTTTATTACAGTAACCTATAACTGGATGTATAAAGATTTTATATGCGGTCTATAGAGTCCTTATGTTGCAATCCCCAACTCGAGCCAGCCAAATGCTTTAAAATACAATATGTTCCTCCTTTTTTCTTCAAATTTTCTGCATGTTTTCTCCAGTACTGGCGGGAATGAAGAATACATCCGAGGTAGGTTGTAGAATCACTGGTCTGCAAAACCTCTCCCTGGAACTTGGGGGTAAAAGTCTATCTATATTTAACGTAAGATATTGAGTCAAAGCAGAGAGAGTTTTAGTCTTGTTAACTCTTATTCCATTTTCACAGCACCAAATTGTCAGTTTATCTAATGCTGAATTTAAAGTTCCATTAAGACTCTCTTGGTTCTTTCTCGTTGCACTATTCCATAAAACGAGATAGTCAGCGAATAAAGCAGAGTAAAGATTGATAGAACATCTGGTAATTTATTAATAAAATATTGAAAATAATTGGACAGATAAGTGTGCCTTATGGGAGGCCAGTTTCATTCTGTCTAAAATTAGAAATAGCCTCTCCATATCTAATGGTTGAGAACCTTTCTGAGATAAAATTTTTTAACCAAGAAAACATATTGCCGCAAATTCCTAGATGTTATAGTTTTTGAAGAACGCTTGGCCTTCACACTCTATCATATGCTAACTCAAAGTCGACGAAGGCAGCGAGGACCAGTTGAATCTTTTATAGATTTTGACAGAAAAGAAACCTTTTGGATAGTTGAATGGTATTGTCTGAAGCCAGCCTGGCATGGTAAAAGGAAATCCCCACATTCCAGAAACAAATTAAGTCGACACACAATCATTCTTTCCATCACCTTTGAAAGAACGTTTGTGAATGCGATAGGGCGATAACTTCCCATGGAATCTGGTGGTTATTTTTTTTAAATTGGAATAATGAACGCTTCTTTCCCAAAACCCGGGACTACAGTGTTCCAACATAAGTTTAAGGTATCAAGGAGAGCCAGAAGTGTATTATTACCAAATTCTTTTACAATTTCTGGATGGATGTTATCAGGATCAGGGCACTTAACATTTTTAGATAGTTAATTAAAAATTTTGACTAAAATATCTTGAATGTTGCAAGCTGTTCTGTGATTCCTATTAATATCTTTTTTCATAAACTTCTGCCTTCTCCGGAGATCTGGTTAAAGTCTTTAATTGTTTAAATGTAATTTAACAAAAGCATTTGAAATATCTTTGTCATAAGAAAAAATATTTCGATTAGAATTCATAAGCTCTTTAGTCTTTCTGGGGGGTAACAAATTTAAAAAAATCTCCTACTATCGTTTCTGTAATTAATACCACTAATAAATTTATCAAAGGAATCACGTTCTGCTTCGTTAATTTCTCTACTTAAGATTTCAATATTTCTTCACCATTCAAGAACGTCATATAGATCTTGGGTTTCTTCAGCAATAGAGCTTGATTGCAACACTTGGTCTTTCAATAGAGAAATGTGGTCATTCCAAAAGGGCTTATAATTATATCGTTTCCCTCTGAGAATCCCAACAGAACTGCAATCGGCATTTTTAAAATTCCATCTGATAAAAGATATGTTACGAAACTTGCCTTTGTGGAAGAAGTTTCAATTGCAATAATTTCTCCAACACCTTTCTCAATAGTGGCATGGCATTGTCTATTTCTTGACCAATCATACACATGATTTTGCACAGTTTTAAAATAATCATCGAACTAGTGATATGTGCAACAAATAAAACCGATTGCTGATTTTACACGGCTTAATTTCACTTTTAATTTTCAGGCAAGGATGCAAGTAGATGAATACCAGTCATCTCATATATATTGCGACTGTATTGCTGGAGGTGAAAAAGTTTTGAGCATCACATTTTTTTGTTCTCCAAGTTAAGAAAAGAAAAAAATGTTTCAAAGTACAACTATATTCCTTCAAAATCAACTACACTGCTGGCCACTGTAAATGCAACACTAAGAAAGACAAGAGATAGCACACACACAAGCCAAATTTATTTTATAGATAACATGTTGACCAAGTATCAAATGATTAAGGTAACAGAACACCTTCGAAGAAAATTTTTTGAATTAACCTGAATTTTGCCTGTTAATGCATATTTTATGTCCTTATGGGTCTTTAAAATCAGAAAAACACCCAAGTAAAGTCTTGTTAGTGCACATTTTTTCTGTGAAAGGGGTATTTTATGAAAAAATAAGCAAAAATAAGACTTTACGCAAAACATGATAACTGAAAATAAAATAAATATATTGACATTTTGTAAATTGAATAATATAGCATACAACCTTATCTAGGGAATAGACACTTATTTTGGTAATATAACAATTACGTGAGAAGCTATTGTGTTTCGAGCTTCTTAACGTTGAAATTTTCTTTAAAAGCTATTGTAATTTTCACTTTATTGCTGTATAAAAAAATGTCTACTCAACATAAAATCTTAAGCGAGGTCTATTCCCTGTATTAGTATTTAAAAAACATATATATAAAATGTTTATTTCATCCAAGCATAACTTTTTGAGATATTGTGTTTTGCGGTAAGAAAAAATGTAAAAAAACTCATTTTGAGAAAACGACAAAAATAACATTAAACTAATCTGATTACAAGAAAAACACTTACTTTCTTATTAAAATGCACCAGATTTATAATTCTCTCCATCTTTAACTTCTAAAACAATATTTTTTTTCTTTTTAAGGGCTCTTAAAATTTTCCTATGTTTCTTTGTTTTGGGGTCTGCGTTATGAATCGATTCACGGATTCTGCATTTATCTAAATGTTTATATCCCTGTAAGGTAAACACCCCAGGATTTTCAATATTCATCTTATTAAAAACTTTGAGGTACCCATTTAATCCCTCATTTAAATGTATAACAGCATCATACGTCCCAAATTTAATTGTTTTGAGCGAAACAAATTCTTCTTTCGGAACTTTTTGCCAGACTATTCCGTTAAAACACTCATTTGCATTTTGCGTGCGTCCATGCAAGCACTTACTTAATATCTGTTTGTCGCATAGTTCTAAATATACTGGTTTAATTTTGTTTAAAACATCATTTGATAAACCAGCATATTTTGTGGTACATTTTGTTCCATTTGCCACCCCCCGCTGAAAATAACACCAGCTGTCTTTCCCTATTGGGCACTGACCATGCATCGGTTTCTTATCACTTGATGCACAGTGATATAACGCAGCAATTACATTTTGCTGCATGGCATTTAAGTTACCGACATTACTGCGTACAGCAATTCCGTAGTAATTTTGAAGTCGGTCGATAAAATTATCAGTTAATTTGCCTTTACCAGACAGTCCTTTAGTTTTTGTTTTTAGCTTTCTTAGACGCGAGCCCACTCTCTTTTGTACATGGCCAATGCACTCAAACTTTGTCACACTGTTCATTCCATAAGTGTCTTTCACACTCATGAAAGCTTTTGAGTCACCATCCTTATAATATTGCGTGTATTGAAGTCTGCGGTTTTTTTCTGAACGAAGAAATATTCGTGAAGCCCCCACAATTTCCATTTTTGACGAAGATCCCGTGAAGTTACACTGACATATGTGGTCGGCTTTTGACGACTCATATTCAGAGTTTCTTGACATAGTCTGAAGTCAGACATGTCAAGAAACATGTACATGTTACATGTAGGACAGTAGGACGACATAACTTCTACGTCTAACACCTTACCAGTATCAACTGATATTGCAGCAACACAACCATTCATAGACGTATAGCCTCTACGCTGCCATGTGCCATCCACAGATATGCCACATTTTACAAAATCAGATGAAAAATTTTCTTTTATATCCACAATTTCAGTAGCAGCTTTTTTCATGGATTCCTCAGCTACTTCCTGAACCACTTTTAAAAGCTTTGCTTCCTGATTTTTGAAAGCAGTTTTTGTCTCAGTCGAGGCAAATTTACTGTTGAGCATAATTTAAATGCACCAGCAAAACCCTTGCCTATCTGCCGCATACCATATACAAGCCTGGTATTTATGACTGGTGCATTTACAACTTTTTTTGATGAAGCAAATGCAAAGAAAAAGTCACAGCATTTACATTTTAGTGTAAAATGAGAGCATAATCCATACATGGAGTCCTCAAAAAGCTCTACTTTTTCAGCAAAACATTTTGGCAAGCAAAGTTGAGAAAACGCATCCACAATAAGCTCAAGATCAATGATTCTGTTACCAAACAGAGGACCAGGCATTTCTTCTGCAGTTGACATACTCTCATTTCCCAATTTTGAAGAACTAGCAGTGCATTCAGGAACAGGTGTTGAATAGCTGTTATTTTCGGAAATTTTTGTGTATTTATTTCCAAAAAATTGTCTAACGCTTTCTAGCAATACTTTTAACCATTTTCAAGCAAAAATAAAACAGAAAAGAATTATTTTTTAACTTTCTACGCTGTCGATTCTTTCAGTATGAAAATCAAACATATATGTAAACAAAGTCACTAAACAACAAATTTGATGCCAGATTTCCTACATAAAAAAGGAAAAATGTATTTCCAAATACATTTATATTTATTCTCAAATATTCTATTTTAATTTCTGACAAAATATTTGTATATTAATTTTCATATTTCATGTCATATACTATGAAAGAGAAACGTAAACAAACAATTTGGGCCACTTCCGGTTAGCAGAAAGGCATTTCCGGTCAGAGAAATTCATGATCAAGTAATATTAAAAAAGCTGTAATTAAGCTTCTAATTAAGCTAGAAACAAAATTTTTACAGATTTAGAAAGATAAAAGATTGAATTTTAATATTTGATCAAAAACGAAAAATCGATATTTTGAGCGAAAATTGAGTTTTAAAAGTGTTCTGTCACCTTAAATTTATAAACTTCTGTGAAGCGTGGTTCTTGCCAGAATCAGTAGCCAGAGTAGCCTCTATTGTAGGAGATCACCGCTGCCCCACGCCTCGGCATTGATTCAAAGAGACTTTGGATGTGTTTTTGAGGTACATCAGACCAAGCAGCTTCCACACGTTGCCAAAGTTGATCTGGTGTGGCAGCTGGGGGTGTAATCTGGGTCAATCGTTGAGCAACCATGGACCACATGTTTCCTATAGGCGAAATATCCGGAGAGCGAGCTGGCCATGGAAGCAATTCAACTGGTGATTGTCGAAGAACCTTTGGACAATGCGTGCCACTTGTGGTCGAGCATTATCCTGTTGAAAAATGGCTGTGGCCAAGCCCTGAAGGAAAGGAAGGACAACTGGCTCCTACATCTCGGAGATGTAGCCCTGGCTGTTTAAAGTACGAGCAATGCGTATTAGAGGAGTGCGAGAGTGATATCCAATACCACCCCAAACCATAATACCCGGTGCAGAACCAGTGTGGCGGTGCATAACCCAGCTTTCCAGCATCCTCTCTGCACGGTGTCTCCAGACTCGAATCCGACCATCGTGGTGTTGCATACAGATGCGTGACTCGTCAGTAAAGAAAATTTCATTACATTTTTCCACCCACTTCCTTCTTTCATCACACCATTCTCAGCGGAGATGCCCGTGGTTCTGCGTCAAGGCTAGACCAAGCAATGGACGTCTTCTGGACAGACCACTCTGCTGTAAACAGCATCAAAAGGTACGCGCAGACACTGAATGATGCTTTACAGACTCCATGTGCTGTGCTATGGTTCGTGATGTGACTGAGAGATCCGTCACTGCCATGCGCACAATTTGCCTGTCCTCACGTGAAGTGGGGCACTGAGGTGGATGCGATCGACCACGTCGTTTCGTCTTAGCCTCCTGCATCCAACAGTCACATATCTGTATTACAGTTTGGTTTCGTCCAACACGACTACCGATTTCCTTGAAAGATAATCCACAGTCTTGGTAGGCCACTATCCTTCCTCTGTTGAACTCGGATGAAAAGCTGATCGCTGTTTTCTACGAGATATAACTGATTGGTTTTTGTAAAAAACCATAAGAAAAACACAATGGCCGAACTTTAAATCGTCGAAATCTCCATGCCTTAAATAGCGCTTTGAGGTAGTGCCTCAGGCATGCTTGATGTGTGTCTGCGCTGAAATTCTAATCATATTTGCATATCTTACCTCCGCTAATGCATGTTGGAAATTTCATGTTATTTGCGTGCTTTCTTCAGGGTGTTGCATTTATGGTGGTCAGCAGTCTAGTTTCCTTATTTCTCCAGCTTTTTTCTAGTAAAGCTGCATTTGTGTACTGCTTTGGAATTTCATATAATAACACCTGTTTTCATGTGTATTACTAGCTGCATGTCTCGGAGTTGTATGGGCATTTCCAAGGGAATAACTTTTCGCCCATTGAAATCTCCCCTTCACCTCTTGGTGTCAGCACTTCCTTATATGTGTATATTAATGTCATCCGAATCCCCTTTTCCAAAATTCCTGCCAACTTTTTGCACCATAGGATGACTATGTTTCCTTTCCGATTAGCCCGGCGTTTCACGGGCGTTTTCCGATAGTATAACTTTATCACTGTGAACATTTCACCTTTCCCTCTTGACGCTAGCAATTCTATATGTGTGTGTATACGCGGTGTGAGGGAGTTATATATATATGGTATTAAAATTAATTTTTCTGAAATTTCTTCCACCTTATTCTTATAAAATCAACTTGTCTCCTAATTTCCTCTGCTTCTTTCGAGTAAAGCTGCATTCATATTGTTTTGTAATTTCATTGGACTGATTTGTTTTAAATTTTACATTGTAGTTTGCTCTTTTATTAATTTTATTTTGTTTGTTTTACTTTAGACAAAAACCCCGTTTGACGTTTGTGGTGCACGAGATTTATTTAGCTGTATTCGTTAAAATCATACAAGAAAACTAATAATGGCATAAGTTCTTATATATATAATCATTATAAATAGTCATATTATGATTTTATTGTTATCATTATTGCTGTTGTTGGTACACGTATAATTGTGGCTTATATTTCATTAGACATACTGTGGTTGTTTTGTGAAGATTACAATTAAATAACATTAATTTAATGCTTAGAAATGGTTGTTATAATACAACAAATTCTTTTTTCCCCTGAAAATTAGACAACACCAATATTCTGCAAACTTTTTATAGTAACGTATAACTAACTGTATTCCATCCAAATACAAATGCGAAGAGTTTTAAAAATATATAAACAACTTCTTGAGAGAGAATTCTTCAGTTAAAAATATTCAGGAATTTTTTCATAGAGAGATCGAAAATAGCTTTACGAATAACGGTGTTATTTGGATTTCTCAATATGAAATTAATGATTTCTCTAAGCTATATATGAATTTAGATTCAACATTTTCTTACGCGATTCTCTTGAAGTTTCTTTTAACAATGATTGAATAGAGACAGCCAATGTCTGACAACTGTAACACAAATCCCAGATTTGATTTCTTTATATACAAAACTCCCTTTTTTATTGCTTAATAATATTATTCAATCACTAAAAACCGTATTTTTATTCTTTAAAAAATTAAATTCCAGAATAAATGAGAAGTTATGTGCTTGGAATTTTTCTGTAAATAAATTTTTGTTTGCTGTTATAGTTAATTAACATTTCAAAGCTTGTCATATTTTCTACCTTACATCCTTTTACCCAACAGTGTTGTTATTATGAAACGTTAAATGAATTTCTGGTGTATTATATTGCCTTATCTAATTTTTGTGCAATGTTGGCTTTTAATTGTACTCTAATTCTAATTAATATTCAGTCTTTTTAATTTCACTAAATGGCAATAAAATATTTTAAGAAATGTTTCAAAAGAACACTAAAATAAATTAAATGGTACTTACAGTGATTTTAATCTAGACATCATTGAAAAGGTTCTCCTATCGATGCTATGAATATCATTACCATGAAGGTCCCTGCAAGAAGACAAACACAAAAAAATCCATGTTAAAAATTCGATCTAAGTATAAATAAAATCATATTGAAATACTCCAAGTGTTATTTACTCTGCAGTGATACACTGCTTGTAGGAAAGTGAGTTTCACAGGAAATATTGGCTTTCTAGCTTGAACTTAAGAAATAAGATACGGAAACCATACAACCAGGGTAACCACATTGGTGACCTTATTGTCCTAGGCAACACTCTGGGATCAACCCTTCTGGAAATTTCCATGACGGTGAAAAGTGTGGAATAAAATTCGGTTACAAATATTTCTATGTAAGAAGAGTTTAAGTAATATAATAACATTTAGAGATTTTATTAGATAGCAATTGCAACTATTAGAATAAATAAATAAATTATAGTTATATAAAAGTTTACTAATTATTTGTAGTACAATTTAATAAAATTTATGCATTATCGTTAAAAAATAGCATTGCTTTGAAAACTTTATTCAAAGCCTTATCGTTTAACACGTGTTTATTTATGTTTACTTCCCTGTATAATTATTGTAAACAATTCATTACTAATTAATTTTATGACCCAAGTCTTCCATTTCATTAAATTTCTATTATAATAGAAATAACTTGATTAAATGAAACAGAATACATGGAAAATATATTTATAAAAAAATTTTATATCTTAAAGAAAGGAGATATTTTTGAATTTAGGAATTAAAGAGGAGAAAAAATGAAATAAATACTTTGATAAAAAATGGCTCAAGTTCTTTAAGCTCTCGTACTACTTTTTTAAAATTTTGATGTGCTTAATTATTAAAATTTAATTAAACAATAAATATAATTGCTTTGAGAGTTTTTGCGAAGGTTTTAAAATTTTTTAAATGTTTCTCATTAAAAAAATATTTTTTTTTAAACTTTATAAAAAATTATCTACTATTCAATTTCTTTTACATTCTTTAAAATTAGTGAAATCTTCAGAAGTTTCAGATCTTTTCCTGAACCTGGAAATACACTGACTAAACCACTGAGTTTGAATGATTTAAATAATTATAATAATAAATCAAAAATCCTATATGTTTTTTCATTTTGTAGCTCGTAATGGACAAATAGTGTTTTAAAGAAATTGAGACTCTTCTTCATCATTTGATAGTTACTACATTGCTCTTAAATTTTTTTTATTAAATATTAGTTAAAATGAAAAGGAAAATACTTACAATTTTAAAAGTGATGTCAAATTTCCAAACGAATCGGTTTTGAGGCATCGTAAGCGATTCATAGCTATGACCCTGTAAAATACGTAAATACAAGTTTATATCTTAAGGAAGAATAAACATCAATCTTGAATCAACTTTTAACTCAAAAGAAGTTCAAATATTACCATTTTTCTGAAAGCAGAGTAATTTGCTGCAATATACAACTATATCTCAGTTTCTCTCTCTCTCAATTAAATATTTTTTCTCCATTACACATACTGTGTGGTACACATAGTTTCCTACTGTTTTTTACATATCTCTTAATTGAACTAGAAACTTTATCGGAACTGTAAGATTCGTTTAAAAGAGGGTTGTCTAAAAATAAAGACCGTTTAGTTACACAAAAGTAAAAACATAATATTTTTTGCAAAAAAATTATTATCTTACATTCGTGAAGCTTCTTTTATTTTCTTAATCATCACCTTCTTGTAAACATGTGTCATAATTTAATTTTCAAGAGCTTTGGAGTTTACACGTTATATTGTTCTGACAACAGTGCATTAACCCTTTTTTTTTTTGTTCACTGCGTTCAAACTAAAGACCAAATTGTTCTGTTCAAAGCTACAGATAACGACAGGCGTACAACTATCCCTTGCAGTGATGAATTTTGATCTGATGTTACTTTCGATCGGATGGAATAAGTAGCAACAACAGGCAAAAGACCAAGAGTCTGGACTTTGCTCGTAGTATAATTGTTATTTATTTCCATCACACCTTAAGGGGGAAATTATAAGAGTTTCGGCATGGTAAATGCCGAAGTGATCAAGCCAAATGACCAAGTGTATTGGTCACTTGGCTTTTCTCATTGGCAACTGAAAAAAAATACCATGAGAATTCTAAAAGCTCATAAGTAAATACTAAATATGTTTAACACTAGAACGTCCGGGATTTCGATTACCCTTAAACGTCCACCCGTGTCATTTTGACACCGCGATATAAAATTTATAAAGTAATTGTTTTATCTAAATAATTGCAGGACTACAGTTCAGTAGGGTTTAGTTTTAAGACTTTTCTAATATTATTTCATGTAATTATTATATATTATGACACTTTATATCATAAAAGACTGACTGAAATTATATTTCGTGAAGCTTGTTGGACCATTGCTTTTTCACAAAATATTTAAAGTCACAAATCTGCCAGGAACATTACTATTATGTGGTTACCATTTTGTGCCATCCCTAGCGACATATATATCAGGATTTATTGGAATATTATTGGAACTGCGTTTTCTTCAGATTCTTCGCAGTCACTTTCATTCAATCTTTTGTCTTCATCGGAACCTTAATTAGAGCCAATTCATTCTCAGTAAGATATCGCAGAAATTAGCAATTTCCTCAGGGGTTAGAACTTTTCTAAAAGCCATAATTTCATGGTGTCTGTTCTGTACTAAGTTCGAAAATCAAATGACTCTTTTTATGAGTAGATAAGAAAATACTATAAAAGGAAACACTTAGACACAACAGTTTTGGTGCAATTGATTCATTTTCACAGTCAATAACACTGTATTTAAGGTAGAAAATATGTGCGATATAACCTGGGAATTTTTTTTACTAATAGTGTCTACTTAGTGAACTATATTTTGTTGAACGACAGCTTTTATATAATGATAAACTGCCCTGGTGTCGAAATGACACCAGCGGACGTACTAGGTATATTTAATTGTAAAATCATTCCTAATTAACCTAGAACCTCGAAACGTTTTCTATATGATCACCAGGGAAAATAATTAATAGTCCCCAAAATTTTCAAATTCTCTGCAAAAATGCGGAAAGGATAATACAGTAAACCGGATCCGGTGTCAGATTGACACCGACGGACGCTCTAGTGTTAAATATAGGAAGTGACTCTGTAGAGGAGTGAAAAAGTTTCCATATTGTGTAATACAAATGTCCCCCCCCCCAGTAAATATTATGTTTTCCACTTTGTGTAGCTGGAAGGTCTTTATTTTCTGGGTGACCCTTGTACTACTAGCAGTTTTGACTATCAACTTCCCAAGATCTCTCATAACTATCTAATGATAGCCTATGATGGGTTCTACCTGCCGAACTTCTACTAATCCTCTTGGGGAAACTATTATTTAACTGTGATTTTTGTTTAAAAACCTCTTTCCGTAAAGATAACTTGATTTTTCTGCTATTGTAAATGCTGTTTAAACCCTGGCATTAGGGTGTGTGAGGTTAACCGTGATATCTAAGAATTGTAAAAAGTAATTTGTAACTATAAAGTCGTGCGTATTGAAGTTAATATTCATCTTAGCATCCACCCGGAGTAGTGGAAGGAAATAGTACCAAAGAAGGATGTGTACCAAGCTGTCGTCAAACGAGAAGGAGATATCTAAGGAACTACAAGCAAACATAAGTCTTTTTTAATAATTTCATAAGTTAGATTAAGAAATTGGATTTAAGATTGCTCCCAAAGTTAAGGAATAAGTTGTAAATTGTTCATAAAGTGTTAGATCTAAAATAAAAGTAACTACATTTAACGTCCTGCCTACATCTTCTCACAAACCTTCTTACACCTGCAACCTCCGGGTTGCAACAAGCCTTCCAAATCATCATAGAATATTCTTAATACATTTTTCAATTTAAAAATTCAGAAACTCAAAGTGGCAATAATTTCTACTTTATTAAATCTATTCGTTAAAAAATGATAATGCTATACACTGTCATAACTACTGCAACCTATTAAATACTTTGATGGTTATACAAAATGCAACACCCTGAAGGAGGCATACAAACCATTTGCAATTTACAACATGATTTGGTGGCAATGAAATATGTTAATCATTAGCATTTTCTATCGCAGACGCACATCACGGATGACCGTGCGCCACCCTGAAGCACTATATAAGGGGAGAACAGATTGGTGATTTAAAATACAAAAAATGCTTTTTCGTGCGTTTTTTTTTTTTTTTGCGTAAGCTGTTTACCTATGCTTCTTGGAAGACATCAAACGTCTTTTGTCCAAGTTTCAAAACTCGCGAGATAAAGATAAGTAGCCTACAGGGATTGCATACTATCCTTCAGGGAAATCGGCCAACGTGTTGGACGAAAGCAAGCAACTTCTATGCAGATCTGTCATCGCAAGCAAGAAAAAACAATGCACCGTCGGAGCCGATCGCACCCACCTTGTTACAACACTTCACGAGATGACAGGCGGATTGAGCGCATGGCAGTGATGGATCGTGCAGCCACATCACGATTCATAGCACAACAGATTCAGCTTGTTACGCGTCATTCGGTGGCCTCTCGTACCATTCGACGCCGTTTGCAGCAGAGTGGAATGTCCGCAAGGCGTCCATTGATTCGTTTACCTTTGACTGGAAACCACAGGGGCTTACGTCGCAAATGGCACAATGAACGGCGAACATGGACAACGAAATTGAACAACATCGTGTTTAATGACGAATCCTGCTTCTGCCTGCAACATCACACAGGTCGGATTCAAGTTTGAAGACACCGTGGTGAGAGGCTGCTGAACGGTTGCATTATGAATCGCTACACTGATTCTGCACCCGGTATCATGGTTTGGGTTGGTATTCAATTTCACTTCCCCGCCCCTCTTATACACATGGCTGGTACACTGAACAGCCAGCGCTACATCTCTGAGGTGTTGTAGCTTGTGGAGCACTCAGCACTTTCCATCAGCCATATTACAATAGGATAATGCGCAACCACACGTAGCATGCAATGTTCAGAAGTTCTTCTTTACCCATCCGATGGAATTGCTTTTTTGGCTTGCTTGTTCTCCTTAGCTATCTCCAATTGAAAACGTGTGGTCTATGATTGCACAATGACTGGCCCGGAATCCACCATCCGCTTCAACACTAGATTAATTTTGGCAATATCTGGAAGCCACAGAGACTGCTTTACCCACGGATACATTCAAAGCTTCTGTGCCGAGGCATGTGGCAGTGGTTATAGCAAACAATTGCGGCAACATTAACTATTGATTTTGTCATCATTCCAAGAGGCTGTAATTTTAATCGTTTGATCTGTGTACAACATGTTATCTGACAAATAAAAATTGCTGTTATACTGTTGCATTTGTGTGGCCAGCAGTGTAGATGCTGTTTAATTCGTTCAGCCATTTAAAAAGGTATATTAATATACACAAATTAAAGCCTAGAAGGTTTTTTTATGGTAAAACTCAAATTAATTATTGTTAAAATACAACAGCATTTTACTACTCTTTGAACACATTTGCGATGAGTAGACACCTACGGAATAATTAAAAGAAACGAACATGAGACAAATTTTTAACAACTTCTTGAGGATCAAGACGATATGGTATTCTAAAAATAATCTAACTATCGAAATTTTTATTGGCATATCCTATACCTCGAATCTTTATAAACATGCCAGCAAAATTTCAAAACTTTACCTGCTTTTTTTATCAAGTTATGGCGCAGTGTTTGATGCTGGACAGCAAATACCACCCCCACATTTCAGATTATCTGCTAGAGAAAAGAGCCTGATAAAAATGAACTAATTATTTTTCTACCGCGCGTAAATGATATTAACATTATTTATGCAGTAACAAATCATTTCAAGAAAGAATTGTGCAATTCATGAAAAAATTCTAGTTTGTGTATTGTTTATTGGGGGGGGGAGAACAAATGGATTTGGTCGAGACTTAAAAGCTCTGAGTGTTTTTATCATATTATTAATGAATGAAATTAAAACTTCAAAACGGATTCTCTCAAAGCACAAATACAAAATCTCATTTTGATAACTCAAATAATTAAAAATCTAACTCGAAAGAATAGCAAAACTCTCCCATTTTTATATGTTTGTTTTTGGTGATATATATACATCCCGTATGTGTGAAATTCAACAATTTTATTATTAAAATATTTTAAGATATTTATTTAAACAAATGAACATATACAGTTCTTTGATTTTGATATATTTTACGTATAAATTGTTATTTGATTTTTCTTTCATTCGTGTACAATATTTAACATGCGAAGGCTTTTAAAATTATAGAAATACTAAATAAAGCCATAAACATCTTTTGTACATGTTGTGCATTAACTCTGATCATTGAATTAGCTCTGAAATGTGTGTATTTATTTATTTTTTATAATTCATTTGTTTTCTTCTATACATTCATTATGGCAGTATACTGTTTAATTGTTCTACATTTGTGCAATTTCTTAAGGTAAGCAGTTTTAAATAAGCTAATGAACATTTAATAAAAGTTTCAGACTATTCGATAAATATTGTCATTCTATTCTTGCAATGAGAACTTCAAACTCATTTTTCTCCATGTTGAAAATTTTTGTATATATACTATTATTCAATACTCTAAGGCGTTTTTGACAATTAAAGTATGGGTTTGAAATTCTTATCCATGTTCTGAATTGTATGCTTTGCAAAACTGTGCATGAAATTAGCTCTAATATGTTTATTACTTCTTCTAAAAAATTTCAAAATCTAAATTAATTTTTTTTTTGAGATTTTTGGAGGTTTAACTATAAAATTAAAGACCATCAGCAGAAAAAACCCATGCACAGTTTTATATAGTATATTATAAGGTATTTGGAAAAATATTTGAAAAAAAAGACTTATTTAAAAAAGCTTTAAGAATTTAAAAAATGTTTAAAAAAAGGTTAAAAAATTTAAATTTTACAGACATTTTGCAACAAATTCAAATTTTTTTGTTGGAACTGTTATTAAATATTAACCTTTCTAAAATACAATTAAAACTAAATATCTAATATTAAAAATAAAAAAAAATGTAAAGATGGTTCCACATATAGCATTAAATTTTTTAAAAAACCTACTTTTGAAATGACAGCACAGGATAAAGCGGTAGACGAAAAATACCTAGGATGGGACTGATTCGACAGTACAGGAGAGAGATCTGAGTTTACGAAAAATTACATTGTATTACTTACACTACTCATAACTTACTAATCACTAATTGTCACATTCAGTTATTTATGTTGTAGAAAAATAATTATTTTGAGTCTAAAATCTTATGTATATTTAAAAGTATTTTTCCCTTTTTTTTAAAAATTCAACTCCTTTGTGGCAATATTAAATATTGAATTTTCTTTTGTTTAAAAAAATTACGTTTAAGTTATCCGACTGGTCGCGACAACGTTTTTTTTTTTTTTTAAATGGAGATATGTGGATTTTTTTGTTATTTTTTAAATTTTTTTAGTACATTTTAAGAAAAATATTCTAAAATTAAGACGAGGAAACTAAATTATTATAACTAAATTGGGTAAAATTTGACAACAAATAACATAAACGTGGTCCATTCTGTACCAAAGATTTATGAACAAATTTTCAATTTTTCAATTTGGATGTGATGCTATGTTGAAATGACCTTCAGGATAAGAGATAATTTAATTTTTACAAAAACTGGAGCACTTTATCTCAGTTACTACATGAAATTGCATACAAAAACAGTGATTATATTCACATAAAGGACTGTAAATTTTGTAATAAAACAGTGATTGATAAAGCTGAAGATTAAAACACTTCTACTATTATACAGAACTTACACAAAAAATTTCAGTTAATTATTTTCAAAATTTTTGAGCAATTGCTGACCCCGTTTGATTATTTAAAAAAAATAACATTTCGAGTAAAACGCGTTTTAAAGGGTGACATCTTGCTTAAAGTAATAGCATCTGCTTTTACTAAAACACTTGTAGTTTTTGTTCTAGTGAACGGAAAATGATAAACTTCGTATTTTTATAAAGCTTATATAACAATTTTGCTTTTTCCGTCGGTGTCGCATGGATGCGAATTGGTATTTTTTCTGATCAGTGATAATAGACAACAGAGGAGTAAAGCGACCATCTTATGAGTGGAACAACTTTTTAACTATCTTTCATATCTTGCGAGTGAAAAATATTTGAAGAAAATAAATTGTTTCAAGACAATTGGAAAGTTGACTATTTTGTAGTGAAAAAACAAGCATGGAGTTCAGTAATTGTTTGATTTGTCGCTAGTGTATTTAAAAAATACCAATAAACAGGAATCGTTCAATGACACTTTTCCTCGAAGATCTTTTTCAAGGTATGATAAATAGGCTTTCTTGAATAATCTTTAGAACAGCAAAAAATATTTATCAGTGTTAATGTCTCAGCGATAACAAAGGCCCCCTATAAAATTTGTTATCTGTCATTGGTTATCATATAAAACCGTTTACTGATGCAGAAATTGTGAAAGAAAAGTCTTAAATACTTTCCATTAAAAACAGGTTCAGTGACGAAAATAAAATAAATATGAAAAATAATAATTAAAAAAAGCAAAATAGAAGTTATAATATTTTGATCAATTTCCACATTTCAAATTTTCTGTTATTCTGGTCTTAAAGCATTTCTCTCCCCCTCCTTTAATCCTCATGTTGTGGCACTCGTGAAATAAACATCATATGTATGTGGCCCACGTGAAATAGCTAACGTATGTATGGGGCATGGCAGAAAAAAAAGGTTTTTAGGGAAGAGAGTAATTTCAACTAGATTTTTATGACCAAATAGACATATAAATTGTAAATAATGCGTTGATTTGTGTGCTATCTCTCTCTATTAGATAATTATTTGAGAGGTTTGTTTCGGTCTTATTACCCCAAATACAGGTTTTTTTGCCATTGGGAAAGTTTATCGATGAATATTGAATCATTTACACGTTATTTGAATTAGCGGGGACTTTCGATAGATTCATAGCCCTAATTAGGCCAAATTAATGACGTTCTTTTACAATAAAAATGTCTCTCGAAAATAAGGGGCAAATGTATTCGTATAATAACACACTTGTCCAGATTTAAGCTGTGTTTTTTTAGTAAAAAGAAAGAGAATAATATTGCGTTCACATTAAAAACGGGAGCTTTGAACATATATAAAACAAATGTGATATATTTCAAATGTTTTCGCAGGTATATTATTTTGAGAAATAAATTTATTTAGTCAAAAACCTCAATATCAATTTATTAAAAAAACAATGTATTTCACTACCTTCGTTTATTCATGAAAGATTATTTAATTTTTGAACGCATATTAAACTCTAAAAAAACAAGGAAAATATTATCCTGAAAAACAATTAACATAGCTGTAAATTTATATTAAGAAAACTAATAATTTTTTTTAATAATTCGGATTAAAATATAACAATTCAGATTTAAACAGCGATGATCACAAACACTTCGAATAAATAAAATCATTATATTGCATCGATACAGTTACATAAGTTAAAGCATTTATTTATAATCAAAACATTTAAGTAATTATCTTCTGCGTTAAAAATTAACTAGGAAATCATACAGATTATATTTAATTAATCAAGAAAAAATATATTATATATATGTTATATTTATATTTAATCATAGAAATTTCAGAATTTTTCTGGAGAAATAATATTCCAATTGTGATCGATTGTAAAATGTGTCGTTTGTCTATTGTATAAACTACTCAGAAACGAGTTAGATTTCTGAGAAGTATATACAAGTGTTTTTATTATTTATCAATAAAGTTAAGTAAATGCAATAGTTGTTAAGAAACTATCATTGTATATCATTATATTCGTCTCAAATATCTTTTAAGATCTTCTCGCGCTCGAATATCTTAAAATCACTAATTTTAACTTTCAAATATGTGGAGTAGAGCTTTGATTACAGAAGAATTATAAGAAAGAAATATAAAAAAATGAAAAAAAAAATATTATTTAATAGTTATTTTTAGGTTTGATAAAAAAAAAATTCTTAGAGGCATAAAAGTTTCTTGACTAAAATTGAAAAAAAAATAACAACAAACAAACGTATTTTTAGATAGTGAATTAATCTTTGTTCTTGTCCTATTTTAATTCGAGACACACGTAAAAAAGAATGTAAAATACAAGTACGTTCTATTTTTTTAAGCAATGGTAATATTGTTTTTAAAAAATACTTAATTTGAATGAACATTTATCATAGTAACAACTATAAATCATTTATAAACTATAACTAATTGTTTTTAAATTATTTAGTCGAATGAAGTTTTTGAAGGTTCTATATAACAAAAAATTTAATATCAAACATAATAATGTTTTCGATATCTCTTAAAAATTATGATGCAATATTGTTCTACATTTTAATTAAAATATATTATTTTTAATGCATATTTGCTTCCCAAAAATTACTAATATAGATTAAATGTTTTACGTACAAACTTTTCAAGTTTTCGAGTCCATCAAAGATGAAAAAATCCACCGACGTCAATTCATTTTTTGATAGAGATCTAAAAGAAAGAAATTGGATATATTTCAGAATTTAACCTTTTAAGCAGCATGAGAAATGTAATCAGATACAATGCAAATTAATATATAATATACTTTAAAATTTTCAGCAACAAGACCCTAAATATCGGAATATAAAAAATCATTTTATATATATAAAATCATATCACAATTTCTAAACTAATTACTAAGAATATTGAATATTTCCAATACGTTTTCAATTTCTTGTTCATTATTATACGGTTCATAATTCGTTGTTATTAAGGAAACATGAAAATACTGCATATTTCCTTCCTTATACATAAATAATTTATTAAATCCATTCCTTAAGCTAATTGAAATTCGAAAACATCGATTTGATTCCACGTGTATTGCAAATGTACTGTTTCAAAGTTAACTAAGCATTCTTACTCAAAATTAATTAAATATATTTAAAAAATTGAAAATCAGATGAACCTCTCACATATTAATGTGTATGTCATTATACAAAATCAAATTTAATTACTTCCAATTTTTTCTTACATTTATGCAAAAAAAAAAACGTAATAGTTGGTTTAAAATAACAGAGATTACGAATAACAGAGAGTATAGATGAACATCATATTGTACATTGTTGTTGAATTAAATAAATTCTGCTTAACTCTAGGAATTCGAGAAACAAATATTATAATTTATGAATAAGTTGTGTCGTAAAGAATCGTAAACGTGGTAGAAAATATTTTTTTCCTTCAAAGATCTCTTCACATGTGCCAGAAATTTAAAAAAAAAACATTTCAATTGCCTTGCCATTACCATTTATTTCATCTGAAGAGATTTTATGGCACTTGAAGGGCTATTGCTTGCACGGTTCATTTCTGAAATATTTTTGTCATTGGGCTAAATTACCATGACGTCATAGTCACATGATAAAGACAACCATGCTTTTCCAGCCAGTCACACATCTATCTTCTGTTGTCATCTTTTCAGTTTTACTGAAACTTTATTTAAAAGTACTTATTTATTAATAATAATGTACACAGGTATAAATAAAATACACTTGGCTTAAAAATCCCGCGTAACACGTATATACTTTTTTTTATTTTGAAAAACGTTTTGAAGAATCGTAAAATATATAATTTGAAATGTTTGCTTGGTTTTCAAATTTGAGGTTGTACCTTGATTTTGCAAGTAGAAGACATACAAGTCTAAGGTCAGTTTTGAATTTACTGGAAAACACGTAATTGCATTTAGCATGTGATTGACATCAATTTAGCACATTAGATATATTGTATTCGAATTATATTCTTAACATCTTAACTGCCTCTGGCGTATGTATATGTCTTCTCCGTAATACGACTCTTTTCTTTGAGCTGCTATCAGTAAAACTATTCCAAATGCTGCAGAATGCTACTAAACGACCTTGGTAGTGTTTGCGAAGGATTTACTAATTTCAGAGAAGGATTTGATTATTTATGCCCTTTCTCCCCCCCCCCCTCCAATAATCAGTATACTCGAGTCTATGTGAAAAACAATCGCACTGGGGAGCGGATCACGTAAATTTAATAGCAGTTTAATGGTTAAATCGGTGACTAATGGTTCTCACTCGGTATTTTCCACTGGTTTATGGGAAGGAGATTTACATCCTTGTTCGTGGAAAACTGTAACGATTCCATTATGTATTTCTTTGTTCATCAAAAGTTTTACTTGGTTTAAAATCTAGAACTTGAGTTTGTTATTCATTTTTGTACAACAAAGATTAAAGTACCGAAACACTTATCATTGTCGAAATTTTTGTCAGCAACAACAGATTTCCATTTTCAAACTAGCCGGAATAATGTATTGCCTTCACAAAATAGGACACTTGGTCCTAGTTATAGGAAAATGCTTGAATATAAATTATTGTTTTCATGCGGCGTTCATTCTTCCCACAAATAATAAAAATGCATTTTTTTTAAAAAAATAAATCACACACACGCACACAGCAGATAAAAATTAGTCTTAATGCATCAAATTCATTAAAAAAACATTGAAAAAATTATTTTAATATCAACTAGTGCTTAATCACTGATTTATCTCAGTTTATCCTTTTACTTAATAACAATTTAAGTAATATCAATTAAGGGGACACGGTACGATTCAATTGACAAAAATAGGTCTAAAAATCAAATTTAATTTTTTTAGCTTACATTATTTTATATATACTTTTCTATAACCTGACAAAATTTGAAAGCTCTAAACTAAAAAAACACAGAATTATGATAGCTTTTGCATTCGATTTTATTCACAGACAAATCAAAACTTTAAATTTACTTATCTCCTAAAGATAAAAAAACTAGTTTGTCTTCATTTAAAATGCTAAGGCTTTTTTTTATATTTTTCCAAATGCTTTGAATTTTTCACCTATTGCAAATAGTACATGTAACAAAAGTTGGAATGCATTTTTGAATCAAAGAGATACTTCTTTTTTTAAAAATAATTAAAACTCATAATTTGTACATTTTTTAAGGAATTTTCAATACACATTCATAAAAATAATTATTGTACGAATACCAATCACGTTATTACAAAACCCATACCAACTTTTGTTATGCATATCTTGACGTATTGGTAAATCAAATTTCATGCGTGTACGTAAATTTTTGTAGGAGGAGTAGCATTTTAAAATCATTTCACAAAATTGAAGTTTTTTCCTTAAAAATTAAATGCCTAGCTTTTTATGAAATTTTGAGCACATAGGAGGAAACCAAAACATTTTGAAAATCCTTTAATTAAAAATTTTTGCTTAAATTGTACCATGTCCAATTAAATCAAAAAATCCCCCACACACATCATCTTTATATATAAAAATTACGTGTCACAGTGTTTGTCCGCGATGGACTCCAAAACTACTCAACGGATTGTAGTATAATTTTGCATACTGTGTGTCATTTCGTCCAACGTAAAACATAGGATAGTTTTTATTTCAATTAATAAAGCCATAATTTTTTTGTTGCCGGAAATGTGAAGAATCCGGAAAACACATTGCCAGATTTTGCGAATATTCCCGTAAGGGAATAATCGCAAAATGTGGCAATGCTCATGTATCTGTGGAAGCAGATATTGCAAACCAAAATGCACAAAAATTAAGTGACTGGCGTATTTGGGGTGTGGAATCCGATTTTTGAATCAGTTTCTAAAAATAACCGTAACTTTTCCGGATGAAGCCGGCCAACCGCATTTTAGACACACCATAACAGGGGATTTCATTAAAGGCCTTGAATCGTGAAAACTTGGACCCTGGCGTACTTCAAAATGGATAAATCGAATCTGATATCCAATCTGAGAATTAACTGTAACTTTGCCGGATAATTCAGGACGACCATTTATTACGCAGACCGTGGGAGGAGCTTACCCTTAATGTCTTGGTGCGGGAAAAGTGCGTTTCTGTTGTAATTCGGGATAATTATCGAGAGTTTAAAATAGAATTTTAGAAATTCTTGTAACTTTGCCAGATAATGCCGGACGGCCCTAATGCCCCTTCTAGGGACTGAACTTGCCGGTTCAGGCGCGCAAAAGTAATCCCCAGTTTTATCTATGGACATGAAACTATAATTTGAAAAAAATCATATTTCAGAAACTGTCGGATATTGTCTGAATCAGGAGAAAAGGCATTTGATTCGAGTCCCGCGTCCTGAATTATATTCTCTCGAGCGACTGAACTTGCTCGCGCTGGAGCATCAAAAGTCAGCTCCGTATGCATTTCAAAGTTTGAAATGTAAACCTGAAATAGAATTTTAAGAGTTTCGATAAAGTTGTCGTATAATACTACTCGACCGTATTTTATACACACCGTAGCAGAGGCTTGCTTTAAAAGCCCTGGATCGTGAAAACTCAGTCCCTAGTGTATTTCAAAATGGATAATCCGAAACTGAGATATTCAATCCTAGAAATAACAGTAACTTTGCCGGATAATTCAGGATCACCGTCTCGTACTATTTTGTCTGGTGATTTCCCCGACAAACATTAACAATCATTCCTTTTTCTGCTTTTGCTCACGAGATTAACGTGTGTTTAAAACAATCGTTTTTATTGCGAAACGTGGAAACACTTCGACTGACCATTATTAACACGCGAGTACATTTGCAATATGATTAATCTGTGTAAATATTTCCTAACCAACAGATGAATATTGGAAACGCTAATGTGGAACTTCATTCCAATAAATGATACATGAAATAGCCAGCTAATTTCTGTACTGTTCTTTAGGCGAAAAGGAACTAATTTAGAGTGTCTTTCCGGATATACTGTATAATTATCTAGATAATTATTGCTCTATAATCCTGTTACTTAATTGAAAAATTATGATATTGTGATGAAATAAACTTTTCCAGACACCAGGGTTGTTGCCAGTTGATCAAACGCTTTTAGGCCAGTAAACACTTTGTTGATGAAAACAAAACAGTAACTTTTCAATCGAGTTTTTAAATTCTCCTGATATCACGAAGTTACCACATAATCTTCAGGTGGTTCCCTGGTTATTATCTGCGTAATAAATTCCTGTGATAATGCAAAGTGCACGTTTGATCATCAAAAATTATACCGGAAGTGTAAACAAACATTTGTGACTGTAAAGTTTAAGCAAAAATTCGGTTCTGCTACTACGGAACTGTTGTCACATTTCACTGATAGCATCATAACCTCTAATACCATTCAAGGCTTCAATTCCCGATTCGTTTGGCCTTCAGGATGATGATAAATAATTTGAAACCCGAATCATTTGATACTTGGACTTAAAATCCATGTTTCTCCAGATGAGCAACTATATGTTACATGCTCACGTGTGCGGAAACCGTTGAATCCATCTGAGTTAGCATATCAGGGTTACCGAAAATATTCTGCACCGATTAATGGTGTTGTATGAGGATTAATTGTTGTTATACTTCAAAATGATAAAATAGTTGCAAAATCCCAACGATATTCACCATTTATAAAATTAAATCTTCATATGTTGTACTTATCGACTTCGTTATTATTCGTACAATACACTACATAATAGGAGATGAATGAAATGGAAAATTAAAATAATTTGTCGTTTATACTTTATTCCAACCACTCAAATTTATAAACGAAGATGGTGACTGCGTGTTGAATGGCAGGATAATATTGAACTAACGTATTAAAACAAAGCCACAGCAACGCGTGGCCGGGTCAACTAGTATTATATAGATTGTATGATCACACACACACATTATATATAAAATAGTGTAGATGTGTTTTCATAAACCATAGGTTTTGTTATAGTGTGAAAATAGTGAACAGAAGAAATAAAGCAAAATTTATTTATTATAGATAAAAATTTAAAGCATTAAGTAAAAAGCTAAAATTTTTATATAAAGAGTATATAAGATATAAATATAAAAGTATATGGAACGTGGAATGCTAGCTGCTCTTATACAGTCGTATGATTAAATTAGAATTAGAAGTATCTAAACTTTCCTTTTTCACTTATATCACTGAACAAAGCTTATATTATTCTAATGGGTTTTCTTTGGAATCGATTATAAACTATCAAACATAACCACAAACTTAATATTTCAAATTTGCATAAATAACTGCAAGAATCAAATAAAAGGTTATTTGTAACGATCAAAAAACCAATTCAATACTTACAGAATTTCAAGTCTTTTTAGATTTTGGAAAATAAAAGGAGGGAATATTTTCAATTTATTTTCATCCAACCACCTGTAAAGGATAATATTTTACATTGTGGAAACTATAAAATGTTTTGTTTTCATCAATGGTTCTAAAACATTGGTACGCCTAATTCAGAGAACACATGGTAAATTTCTAAAACATAGATGGACCAGAAAAAGGGAAAAATAGTATTTCACACATATTCTAATATGTTCGCCTCACTAATTCAACAACTGATCCAGATAGAGTAGGAGCATCAGATTATTTCGAATAAATAAATAGGGAAAATCCTATTTTGGTCCACAATTTTGGCAACAAATTGCACCAAATTTCGCCAGCAGCTAATTGTTTTTGCATTTGACTTTGAGATGAGGATAAGTCGACAAAGTTCAAGAAAAATAATGATGGAAGTTTAAATAAATGGTCCAATAATTAGTTATGATTTATTATCATTAATTACATGTTTTACTTGCAAGAACATTGAACAAACACACACACTAGGATTAAATTATAAAAAAAAAACTGTTTTGACTAACACAAAAAAATTATAAACAATATATCAACAACAACACAAAATATTTAATTCGGGTTATTTTTAATTTATCATGCTCTTTATTTACTGTGATAAAAGTTTTAGTACCACGCAATGGCTTTTCATTTCAATTACAATTTTTTTTATTGAGTTAATCTACCTTTAAAACACTTTTTGAGATTCAAGTTTGGATTGTGAAGTTTTTATAAAAATCTACCTTTTATTATAAAATAAAAATTGAAGTCACATAATGGTTTCTATTCAGTTTGGTAAATTAGGTAAGAAGTTTTGTATAGAAAAAGGCAATTTTTAAAGAAAAAAGTGCATTATATGAAACTCAATTTGTGGTTCTTGTCTTATGATGAATTAAGTTAAAAATTCCATTATCTAAATCCTTCATTTTGTAATAAAAAGGGAGCACACATTTTATGAAAATGATATTTTAAATTTTGAATCAAAGTAGTATTTTAAATGCATTTCAAGGGGAAAAATAGTTGCAAAATTTAATAACTGAAGGAATTCTAATTGTTTTTGGAGTTCACTGTGCATTAAAAGAGTACCATCAGTCAGCACACTGCATTTAATGAACATTTTATGTAATATCTTAAAAAAACACTAAATTATGAAAAAATTTCATTTTCTTGTTTTTTTCTACAAATATTACTTTGATACTTACATATTACAATATCGTCCAATTTCATCAAATAAAAAGATGTCACCAAATCCGGAGATAAAACGCCAATAGTGAAAACCTTTTCCCGCGCTTAAGGTAACGGTTATACATTTATGTGAAACCTTGGAGAAATCTCTGTCCACCCATCATAATTTGTTGAAACAAAGAATAATTTTTTTGAAGTTACATAAAAACTTCCACAAATAACAACTGTTACATAACTGACAAATAACAGTCCACAATAAGTGCAGCGCAACAACGCTGGTGGAGAGGTGTGTCGGAAATCACTCATCCAGTTTATTTAGTTTCTGTTCGCTTTAGGAAGAAAGACGTCAGATCTCTGATGACGAGCCAAGCCCGTCTTTGAACCGGTTGCAGCATCTCGGTGATGGAACGAGGAGAAGGAAGAATTTCTTTAATATCAAGATTAAAGAGAATATTATATTTTTGTGAATATTACTCATTACCTCTTAAGTAACTGCGTGCGGTTATTGAAAATTTTAAATAACCACTTGGAAAAAGGTGGAGAAGTTTAAATGGATCAAGTTGCCACACTAAACTTGTGCAAAAGCACATGGAGGAGGGGTGATGAGTACACTGAAGGTGAACGCAAAGAAAACAACAAGTGATAAATAACCATAATCACACGATTGATGTAAATTTCCTAATTTGTATCAAGATATTCTCATCCTTTTCACAGCTGGGAGGTGTTGATATAAATGGTTAAGAACTTATCTTCGTCTCTTAGAAAGGCTAGGGATAGAATTATCATAAACCGGGATTTATCTGATGGATTCATTTGGAATCTTTGGTAACTGGTTGAAAAATTACTGATTGTTTCTTAGGAGAATTAAACGGCCCGGAACGTTAAGATTTTATAAAGACCGTTTCACGACAAACAAGGTGCGTTTGCTGCTCTACACCAGTTGAATGTTTTGAAAATAGCTGAAATCTTCCGGGTAGTAACTGCCGAACCTGTCTAGATGGAGAAGTGTACAACATGATAGGAAAATGAGCATAACAGAACCTCGCTGTCAGGAAAACTTGCTCTTGGGTGAAATCAAACGATTTATAGCAAGTGCTTCTCATTCCGGTCGTCTTTGGTAGGCAGACAGATAATGTATTGTATTTCATAGTTATTATATTCCATGGTCAGGTTGACATTATAATTCCAATGCATCATTCATTCTTAGTTCAGTAATTCAGTTCATCTTTTGGCATTTTGTTTATTTTGCAGACAACACGGAAGACAGGAACACGGCACAGAGAACATTACATGATTATGACTCCTGACAAACGCGTATACATTTCTGACATGACTTGTAGCACGATCTATACATGTAATATTTAATTTACAGCAATGCTTGGCCTAGTTTAATTTAGCGTCAAGTATTAACCCTAGGCACTTATACTCAATAACGGGGACGGTACGATTAAAATGTTGGCATGTGGGAGTTTCTTATGCGCTGTATCGTAAGAGGAGGCGTAATGCTCAGATGCATTACCTTAATTTTCCAGTCGTTAAGTCAGGTTTCGAGTCGAATGACATAATTTTGTAGCCACTCAATGATAATACAGCTACAAGTGTTTTGAGTGAAAATGGCAGTGTCGTTCGCGTACATCGCTAAGTGAATTTCGGCAGCCTTCGGAATGTCATTGATGTATAGATTAAGAGCTTGAACTAATAAGGAGCCTTAGGTACTCCACTGAGAACTGGACGTGGTGGAGACTGTTTCGCCCTTACTCTAAATTCATGAGAGTTTAGGTAAAGGTGTATAATTTTGATGAGTAGTGGGTCCGAAAATCAAGTCGTATCATCTTAGATATCAATCCATCACCAAATTTTGTCAAGGCTGGACATGATACAAGCATGCCCGTCGTCTGGTTATTTTGGCCAAATGAATCCGCTCAGTAATTCTAGTAACTGGGTTACTGTGGAGCACTGTGTGACAAAGCCATGCTGCTCAGAATTGATGTATTCTGGC
>BMAO01015311.1:0-76548 GCA_019973975.1 Trichonephila clavata | reverse complement strand
AAAAAATTTATACTTTCTGTTCTTTTTTCAGAATACAACTATTTTTAAAAATGCTACAGTTTCGTTTCCGGGAAAAAAACTATCTTTCTTTAAAGAATTTTATAGAAAAAAACAACTTTTTTTTTTTTTACAAAACAATGCTGTTTTGCATATTTTGTGATTTTTTCTCATATGAATCATTATCGTTGCGTTTATATAAAAATTATTTTTAAAACTTTCAGAATCAGTGATTTAAAAAATAAAAAGCCGAAAACTTATTTGAACGAATTTTAATAAAACACTCAAAATACTTCAATCAATCATTTAATAAATTCTTCATTCGTAAAGATAATTGCATGCAACTATTTTTCCGTGAATCGAACATTTCAAAAAATCCTCACAATTTTACTTCAAGATTTAAAATAGTAATGAAATTTTGTAATTTTAAAAATCCCTACTTCTCTGTCTTTTTTCAACATACAACTATTTTTAAAAAAGCTACATTTCGTTTCGGGGGCCTAAAAAATTGCAACGAAAGAATTGAAATGTGAGGGATTTTTAAAAAGTCGCACTGTTCACCTACTCCAGAGTTTTTTGGCGACGGACTTCGAAATTTTCAATTTAAAATTTTAGAATCAGGTATTTTAAAAAAAAAACCAAAAACTTTTTGGAACAAATTTTAATGAAACACTCAAAATACTTAAATCAATCATTTTATAATTTCTTCTTTTATAAAGGTAATTGCATGAAACTTTTTTCCCCCGAGTCGAATATTTCAAAAAATCCTCACAATTTTACTCCAAGAATTAAAATAGTAGTGAAATTTTGTAATTTGAAAAATTTATACTGCTGTCTTTTTTTCAGCATACAACTATTTTTTAAAAACTGCATTTTTGTTTCCGGGAAATAAAAAATTGTAACGAAAGAATTGGAAAGTCAGTGGGTGATTTTAAAATTCACCCTGTTTGCCTATTCGAAAATTTTTTGTGACGGACCTCGAAATTTTCAACCATTCTCAAGTGACGAGGACGACACCTGAGATTTCACCCATCTTTAAGAATTACCACGCCACACCAACGCAAGAACAAATTTCGAAAAAGGGAGTTTTTATGACATAGTTAAAGAAATCACTCACATCGCGCGCATACACACACACAAGTGCTATCGGCCTGAGGGAAACACGAAATTTCCATAAGGATGAAGTTATTCACTCGGTAAAACGAAAGAATTGGAAAGTCAGTGGGTGATTTTTAAATTCGCACTGTTTGCCTATTCGAGGGTTTTTGGTGACGGACCTCGAAATTTTCAACCATGCTCAAGTGACGAGGACGACATATGAGCTTTCACCCGTCTTTAATAATTACCACACCACACCAACGCAAAAACAAATTTCGAAAAAGGGAGTTTTTATGACATTGTTAAAGAAATCACTCACATCGCACGCACACACACAAGTGCTATCGGCCTGAGGGAAACACGAAATTTCCATGAGGGTGAAGTTATTCACTCGGTAAAAGCCCGTGCAACGCCGGGCTAAGCGGAGAGGAAAGAAACAAAGAAATCAAAGTAATTTTGGAAAACAATATTGGAAGTGCTGAATTTGTGAAGTTGAGTGAATATTAACGTCCCATTGTTCAGCAACACGAGGCCTTTTAGGACGGTCCGCGTAATTTTGAACCATGGTCAAATGACGCGGACGACACCTGAGCTGGCACCCCCTCTCCTAACTACCACACCACACCAACGGGAGGACGTTTGAGCTCTCGATTTATTTTACGTGCATCGCTCCCCTACACTGCGGGTCTTCAGTGGTATTAGGATCGAGAATTTGTGAAGAGAAGGGAAAATGTTAAGCAACAAAGCCATGACACGCACTCACGGACATGCACTCACATCGTACGCGTGAAACCCCACAAAAGTGTTGGCGTTAGAATAAAAGGAGGAAATTAACATGGGGGATTAAGTTATACCCTCGGTATAAGCCCGTGCAACGCCGGGCCATGAAAGCTAGTCTTATATATTAAAATTCGAAGGTAAACAAACGTATCTATGTGCGTCTATCTTCTCACGAACAGCACCAAGCAGAAAGTCGCGGAAGGTTCCAAAAGATTGGGAATTTTCCGGGGAAGCCGTATTGCCTATTTATATTCCGATATTGTAATTAGTTAAAAAGATATTAATTAAAAACCTTAAAACGCCTATTTGTTTTACTCCTGCCGGTTGTTTACTTGGCGGAACTTCCCTTCCGTTTCGGCCGAGCGGTAATCTTACGTTTTCCACCATATTAAAATTGTCATCTAATTTTCGGTGTCGAAATTAGACAAAAAATAATTACAGAATCGGAAAGATCATTTATTTCGCCACGACACGGTATAATTCTTTTTGTAAAATAACGATATTTTCTATTTTTTTTCGAATTTTTTAAAATAGTGTTAAAACTGATGCGTTTTTATGAAAATTATTTCTAAATCGTTGGGTATGAATTACTTTTCGTGTTATTAAATCGATATTCTACACTAATTAACTTCAAGCCTTTCTCTTTTAGATCCATTCATTTAAAAAATAAAATTCCCAAAACTTTTTTTTAAAGAATTTTTAAAAAGTAGTCTTAATTTTTACTTCACATTGAATAACTTCGTCATTTATGAAGGTAATCTCACAAAACCTTTTTTCCTTTCGTAGAGTAATATTATCCGTAACATATACGAAGATTGAAAAAATTGCTTCAAAATTACGGATTTAAAAAAAAATTGTGATTTTCGTAAACTTATGTTTTTCTGAGAAATAAATTAAAAAGTAGTAATTTGTACATTTTTTATTTCAAAGTACGTTATTGTTGCAAATAGTTGGTGATGTTTGAGAGCATTAACGTAAAAATTATGCCCTTAAAAAGAAGGTAATGATTTTTAAAATAATTTAAAATACGCGATTTTACATTTAGCCAAACATTGGCATCGAAAATTAGCTTTGCGCCAAAGACATTTCAAGAGGAAGCGACCCAGGAGAAATCTCCTGGACTCGTACAATCCTCCATAACTTAAATTTCTCTTTTTATTTGCTAAATTCAATTCTTTTAACTATTTTTGATCCACTTTTATTTATTGCTCTCATTGTTAACTGCTCTTTTGGCGGAGTGTTCAGAGCTCCCGCTACACTCAATACTATAACTGCAGCACTCCGTGCGCGATCAATAAGAAGGAGGATGTCCGCCTCGCAGAAACCCGCCGGTCGTTTTTTTCATACTTGTCTTAAATTTTTTCTCCTGCTGGACATTGCGTCGCCACACATCATTACACACACTCAGACCCCCATGGGCAGCCTTTTTTGAGCCAATATCCTCATCACTACTACATCCAAATTGGAAGACACTCTCTCTTCCACCAGATTCCATAACCGAGCCGCCAAAGATCATCGCCTCGGAGCCCCGCCTACCGGCCTGATCGCCACTCATCCAATTGCTAAGCTCCATACTATCCAGCATGAAAATGCAACTTAACCAAGACCTATACAGAACTTTTTCTAGCCAGATAAGGGTCTGAGGGTTCCCAGAAACCCATGTACCCGAAATTATATCCGTATATCCGTATTTTTTTTTTTTTTTTTGCCTTGAAAATGGTTTTTTTCTGATTTTTAATTTTTTTTTTGGGACTGATTATCTTTATTTTTTTTAAAAATTTAGTTTCAAAAAAGACACTTTATGAATTTCATTTGTCATTTTGTACGTTTTTTTATCAATGCACATATGTATGCACTCGGTAAAAGCCCGTGCAACGCCGGGCCATGAAAGCTAGTTACATAAATATTAAATGAAAGTATATATACTACATTATGTTACTGTTCTTTTTAGACTGAAAGGAAATATATCAAACATGAGAAGATACATTTTAATATAAGTATTGTGTCTGCATGTGTATGAAGACGCAGACTGAATAAAATTAATTCAATAAAAACTATAATTTATGAGGCATGTAGTTCAATAATAAAAATTAAAATCAATTATCAGCAGTTCAAAAATTCATGCATCATCATATTTAAACTCTTACTTTGTTTTTTAAAGATAGTGGTAATGCGTATATTGTCTTACGTCCGTCCTTTGAAGCGTATACATTTTAAAGTATTCCCACAAATCATATAACTGAATATGTGATATGTTAAATACACTTTCAAAGAACCTTATAGAAAACTTTTGTGTTCCGTAGTAGTTTTTTCTTCTGTTTAACTAGAAAAGTAAAGCCTACATATTCTTAAAGTAAATATAGTGGTAAAAATATACTTTCTATCGTGGAGTTCATCTGCAGTAGACAGTACTATGTCTACATAAATAAACATAAATATAACAAAATAAGCAAGCTAAATTAATAATAAAATAAAATAAGCAGAATTATACATAAATTAATAATACTGGTTATTTTGATACAGAATTAATTTCTTGTCTTAGGCATCCGAAGAACGTGTAAAGAAAAAGAACTTATGCACCTAAATTGAACTTAAATTAAATTTTCTGTGCTAAAATGATTTATTAAATTTTTTTTATTATTATATGTAAAATATGTTATTAAAGGGTAAAAAATATTTTCAAAATGCTACCGTTTTAAAAACGAAATGAACGTTTGAATTAAGACTCTGCATTGAAATATATTTATGATTCTATTGGTACTATGCAATTAGGAATCGATTGCAAGCTGAAGAAATTGCTTTAAAATATATATTCCTATTCAAAATGTAAAACATTTAATTTTACCTACGTTTTTATCAGAGAAGAATCTGTAAGGATATAAAACACAGATTCGAAACTTTTAATTTAAATACATGTTACAATATGTCAGACATTTCTTAGCAGAAAATTGTTTTAAATTTAACTTTACGCTTGATATTTTCATAAAAAAGATTCATGAAAAAATTTAATACGTATAGATGCTTATAAATACTTCCTTTTGTTGATTTACATATGCTTAGATAAAATGCATTCAAATATTTTTCACGAGATATATTATTAATTGTATATGCTGAATGGTTTCTAATAAACTGAAAGCTAGCTTTGGAAGTGCAGTTTGAAAAAAAAACTTTGCTTAAATTTGGAAAATTTCCCTTAAAGTGGTTTCGTTTCGTTTGACATTTCACCAGCCATAAAGTATCCTTTTATAATACGATGATCCAGACCTATTTTATCTACCCAGAATCCTTCAAAAGAAATTTTTAACATCCTATTTTATGCCTTAGGTAATCATGTACCTCAGAAAACTAAAATAGAAACGGTAAATGAGGTCGATAATAGCTGCCCTCTACATTCTAACTCGCATCTAGATAATGGCATTAGTATAATTTATCCTCTGTGGTAGTGAGAACATGGAAAGGAGAAAAATTCACAATTGATTTTCTACATTTCAAAATAAACTGCTATTCTTACAAATTACCCTCCATAAGAAAGAGATTAAAATGGTTCGGCAACTCGCCATTTTTGGAGAGCACAGCCGAACTAACTAATGAGAAAAAAAGCGCCAAAAGGCACCTGTCCATCTCCTAATGGACAGTTGGCGACGGCAGCACATGTGCCTTAATTACACGCGGGAGAAACCTATCATTTTAAGACATAAGTGCCCCGGACATAAAATTGCAGCATTAACCATGAGGAATATCTCCCTCTTTTAACATTCAATATGCTAATATTAAAGAAATACGAATCAAATTTAGTAGCCTATAGAGCTTAGAAGTTTTACTATCGAATTCATTTAGAGTGATTTAGAAATTCCGGAAAAATGTCAAACTATTTTAAAAAGATCTCTTCTCGAAATCGATCGACAAGCTTTACTTATATGTTCAATAAAATTGCTTTGCATTGATTAAAAATTTAAGAGGAATGTGACGATTTTGTTTTATTTCATTTATTGCAGCAATGGAAACACAATTTTTGGAAAAAATTACTGATAGCTTTTTAATTTTAAAATACATTCGCAGTTAATTTATAGCACTAAATGTGTAAAATGTATTTAAATATAAGTAAACATTTGCGTTTTTAAACAATGTTTCAAGTAATCAATAATGCAAAACACATTTTAAAAACAATGTCGATAAATAATGCAATAATAATGACGTAATAAATATCGTAATGGAAACAATGTAATTAAAAATGCAATTGTAACAATGTGAACAACATAATTATAAAATAAAGTGACAAATAAAACAAATGTACGAAAATATTTAGCATCTTATGTCTTTAGTTGGTGAACTTTCGTGATGCAGAAAGTCGACAGCGGCCATGTCGTATGATTATACGGCATGTAAAAAAACTATAGACCGCCTGTTTGGCATAAAAAATGTTACATTCTTTATGAGACCATTATTTAAATAACAAGCCGTAATTCAAAAAGTACTCATACAATAAGAAATAGTTTAGTACATTCTCTACAAAATAACGTAAATATCAGGTTCAAAAAGTTTTACAGAAAAACATTCGTAATATTTTCAGTTATCAGACTCGCCATGATAGATTTTGAGCCATTTAAATGCCCATTTCTGGTAGATCAAAAACCTACTTCCGGTTTTTCTAAATTTATAAAATTGATTGTAACTGGTCCACTAGGTAGTGTAGAAAGAAAACAAAGTATGTTTCGTAAAGTCAAAAGATAGCTCAATTCAATAAAGTAATATATATATATATATATATATATATATATATCTGTTTTGAATGAATTTGGTCATTTTCAACGTGTTCCGATAACTTAAATTTTCATTTCATTATATCATTAGTGATAAATAAATATCCTCACGTTTCAAATTGTTTTTACACTGATTGTTGCAATGCTAAACCTTTTAAACTGAATGGTTCTTGAATTATATATAATATGTCTGTTTAAAGAGGTACTCTCAAGAAATATTTAGGACTAGAGGGCAACAAATCAATATAATACATTATGCAACCATATCTAAAGCTAGGTAAAATTTTATAGCTCAATAGAATCAAAACAATTATAAGGTTGCATGGAAAACTATGTAAGAATTATTACATGCTCAAATAACATATTATAAAATGAAATACATTTTTTATTTGTATATAAATTATTAGTTCCTGATAATTAATGAAAATATAGTAAATATGCATTCCTATATTTCCATACGTTATCGTCATTTAATTAACTATACACATGCAAAAATTAAGGTCACAAACACAAAATCTAGGAAATCTGATGAGCTATTCGCTGTATTGCCCAGGAATTCCGCAGAGAGACATTTATATGGAAAAGATATAGCATATAAGAAATATTTTAATTTTTAATTAAGAGATACAGGATATATCAAAAAGTGTGAAATCATGAATCATAGATAAATCATTTAAACTCGTTAAGAGTCTGTCTAATTTGAAGCGTGACCATCGTGCACCAAAATACAAGCTTCATAACGAGCCTTCATAGTCTTTGTGACAGTGTCAATAAAAATTTGTGGCAACAAAACCCTTGCTTCTAAAAGCAAGACTTTTGACTCCTAGGGATCTTGAGATACGGCTTCACTGAGAAATGGCTTTACCTAGACTATCCCAAATATGTTCAATAGGATTTAGATTCGGAGATCTCGAGGGCCATTCCATATGGCGAATATTTTGAGTTTGGCGTGGCCACTGATTTTCGTCATTAAAAATATAGTGAGGGCCCATAGCACCCAGAAAAAACTCATATAGGGTTCCAGGATCTCATCCATATAGCGCTATGAGTTTATAGTATTCGCATCGAAAACGAACAGGGGTGTACAATTGCCCAACATTATGCCGCCACACACGAGGATTCTTTTGTCACGAAATCAGCCGATTTTTGGTATGTAAGAGGGATAAAAGCGAGCTCCACTTTCTGTCAAGATGAAAACTCGAAGATAATTATTTTGTCTGCTATATTTCAACTCATCGCTGAAAAGAACATAGCTCTATAATTGTGATATCTGTGACTGATTTTTTCATCTCCACAATAACCAGTCTTTCTTGTAGGATGCATTCAAAGGGACACACAAGACTGGATGCCGGGCGTAAAGGACAGTCTCTGCTAGACGGCTGCAGGGCGTTTGGTTGGTAATTCTTCCAGGCACAGTAGCAAGGTCACGAGCAAGCTGAGGAGCTGTTGCCCACCTATGCCGCCGTGCTCGTAAGGCCAAGTAGTGATTCTGAGCAGATGTGGACGCTCTTTGGCGACCATGGCTGACCTTCTTGGTGGCAGTACCACTAGTTCGAAGTTAATTCCATAACAGGGATATCTTTTTTGGGCTACTTATAACCATCGAGCCACCTTCACTTGAGACTGGCCAGTTTCAATCCTCCCAACCAGTTCCCCATCTCATGGAATCATCTAAACCAGGGGTGGTCAACCTTTTTGGAAAGAGGGCCACTATCTGATAAAAAAAGCCTATGCGTGCCACTTCAAATTTTCCAACAAATAAAAAATATCTTTTTATGGGGTTTTTACTCAAATAGAGAATACTTTTGCATACAAATCTAAGTAGTTTGAAATTTTATAATAATGTAAATAAGACAAAAGCCCTAACTTCAAGCCTGTAAACGGCTCTCCATCTAAAAAAAAATCATCTAAACGGTTAGGAGAAGTCATCCTCACTGCTAGCAGGCTAACTTGTTCGTTTTAATGCAATATTAACAAAATTGCAAGAAAAAATCTCATATGCTTAAACGGTCTCAATCGAGTAATTCTGCAAAAACTAGCGCTAAACAACATTTTTTTCGAAACTAAAGGTTAATATTGTTCTACCCGTTCTTCAAAATATATAAAATACAAATTCTAAATGTTTTTCTTTATGCAATTTAAAATTATGACGAAAAACATGTTTATGACCTTAATTTTGGACATGAGTGTATATACTCACTTCAAGGAATGGGCCCATGTAGCTCTTAAAAATAATAATACTATATTGTAGACGATTAAAGAAAAATTCTTAATGTTACTCTTATAATTGTAATATTTCACTTCATTTATTTAAGTTATAATTATTTCAGTAATAATTTTATTCTTATTCTTTTATTCAGAATCCATATTATTATGACTCTGAATCTGTAACTGGATATTTTTAGGCACGCTGTTTTTTGCATTTATAACTAATTAAGAACTTCTATCTATTATGTTCCACAGATTTACGCTCAGCATTATGAACAGATGTTAACTAGCCTTAAAACTGGTTACATCGCAGTTTTACGTAAAATTATTAACAGCCCTCTGCTAATATTGCTTATTAAATACTGTAAGATTCCTCCATATTCATATATATATATATATATATATTATATATATATATATATTCATATATATATATATATATAAAGTCGTATAATTTTTTTTTCCATTTAGATTATATTTAATGTGCACACATATCACATGCTCCCCTTGCCAAACTTTTTGTTTGAAATTATGAAGTCTGTTTACTTTTAAAATTTCATTTCTAGAAGTTGAAAATCGGAAACTTAATACTAGGGGTAAATTTAAACGTTACTAACAATCTTATCAAGCGGATTATTGTTAACTGATAAACTCTTTGAAAATAAATAGTTAATATAATAAATAACTGGTTCAATGAATACAATTGAATTGATATAGCAATGTTCAAATGAAGTATACTTTTAGATAGAAATGAAGCATCTCAAAGTATTAAAGATTTAAATCAGTTTTTGATTAAATAAAATACGTTTGTAAGTGGTAATTAATATGAGTAAATTAATAAGTTTATCTCAGATTATTATAAATGAATTGATAGTATTTTGGTCAAAATTGTTTAAAGAAATCATTTTGAAAAAGATACTTTATAACTTCAAATAAAATAGATCTTTTAAACTATCTTTATAATCATTATAGAATGAAAGGTACGGAAAAATATATAAAAAATTATTTTAAGTACACTTTCGGATTAAGTAATTTAGCATATTACGTATTAGTTCATCTATATGAATAAATTTTTATTGATATGTTTCCACACAAAGAAACCTAAGGTACTTACGTGTTATCGCAATAATCGCCAACTCTATCAATAACTCGCCAAGTTGGCAACCCTTATTTCCAATGCTTTGTACGCGCTAAATGGCAATCATGTTCTGGCAATAGGTTTTGATTTTTCGTGAGTACCAAACTTAATTAATATTTAGGTGATTATACTCTTTTCGTAAACGTGGGAATGTTTAACGTAGATTTCTTCGTAATATTTTAAAAACATACTTTTGTGACAAATTTCTCAAAAAATTTACTAATGAATTAGACATGCATTTTTTACTTAAAAATCGCTTATCATAAGTATTACGACCATTTTTTAATGTTCTTAGATATTTTAAAATTCATGTATGCTTGATGAAATATAAAAATACATCTGTGAAATACACATCTGGCTGTGAGGATAAAATAGTTTCTTTTACAATAAAAAATATTTCTATGTATTACAGACGAATTATGATAAATATCATTTATCAACTACTTAAAAAAAATCTTGAAAAACTTTTAATATTTTCCACAAGCACTAATATCCCTTCAACTGCTTCTATTTAAATATTTAAAGTTAGAATACAATTTAGAAAGCTTAGCCGCATTTAATGTATTAAAGGATTTGCTTTATAGTTACGCTCTTCTTAGGTAATAGAATTTTGTAACACGTAAGCAGTATACAGAAAAAATTTGAAGAAATTGATATAGGTAGCAGTAAACTTGTTTCTATACTTTTATCTCTAGAATGACTATTTTAAGTTTGAGTTTGCATTTTTAAAATAATGTCTCAAAAACGATTACGACTTCAATTTGCGAGGCTTTTAATATCAGAAAGTTTTATAAAGAATGCCGTAAATAAAGAGAATAACAAATGTTCGATACAATGCTTAAAGAAGGGATTTTATGTATCCTTTCAAGTGCTTTTATATTTCACCAGTGAAGTTTGACTGAACAAGTGGTATAAGATGACTTTCATTAATGTAATCCTTCTTAAAGCTTTCAGAGAAATTTATTGAAGCATATTTCATAAGTAAAAGCCACATCCATCACATCTTAGGAATGGAAAAAGAAAATCAATACCACGAGACAGAATATTATATATTTTAATAAATGACAAAATGTAATTCTTTTTGGAATCCACTAAAACCAAGTTGTTAGTGACTTACACCAGTTGCAGTTGAAACATGTTGCGCCTCTCGAGGTCTCCAAAAAGGCTGACACAGCTTATATAAAGAAACGTAATATATGTTGAATTAGCCGGTTATGTTACTTTTTATTGGATTAATACAAAATGCTAGGCCTTGCCGTAAATAGTAGTGTCTCTGCAGTGTAGGAGAAAACTCATAAAAAGTAGGAAGAAAGAGCTCTCCATACAACTCTGTAACATAACACTAAAATTATGACGTAAAAAGGAATCTTAAATATAAGAAAAAGGGTTATATTTTATTATTAAGCTATTATTCAGAGTCTACATTTCAGTAGGCAGTGTAGACCACCCTACCAGTATTATCTCTGTATTATATCGGGGCTGTGAGCGTATCGGTAAATTTATGAATGTTTACTAGGAATACTTTTCCTAAGCCTAGCGTGTATTGCTATGGTTCTTTTATATTGTGTATTTCGCTGTGGTTTTTACCCATTTTAGCATAATTATTTTTAACACGAAATCGTACAAGAACTAGTGTATTGTCAAGCACATGACACAAGCACATCAAGTTTATTTTCAACATTTTTTTTATTTTACTTCATGGTTATCTCTATTAAGGTATCCGAACACATTGAAAATGACCAAATTCAGTCAAGACAGATATTTTTGCTTTTTATTTTATTGAATAGAGCTATCTTTATACTTTACGAAACATACTTTGTTTTGTTTCTACACTACCTAGAGGCCAAGTTACAATCCATTTTAAAAAGTTAGAAAAACCGGAAGTGGGTTTTTGATCTACCAGAAGTGGGCATTTAAATTGCTCAAAACCTATCACAGCGAATCTGATAACTCAAAATATTACGAATGTATTTCTATTAAACTTTTTGAACCTGATATTTATGGTATTTTCTAGAGAATGTACTAAAATATTTCTTATTATATGAATACGTTTTGAATAATGGCTTGTTATTTAAATAATGGTCTCATAAAAAATGTAACATTTCTTATAATGTTTACTCAAACAGCTCTAAAATTTTAAAATTTTATAAAAAATTAAAATTTTAGTACGTTTTCTAGATAAATGCTTCTAATTTGTTTTAGTAATACTTTTACTAATATATGTTTATTATTTTTTTTCTCTAACTGCTTTGAAATTTTTCAAAAATATTGCTAAAATGTCACTTATAATTGTGATTTTTGTAAAATTCCGGTAATTTATTTTAAATTTTGATAGTTAAATAGTAATATTTATTGGTATTGAGTCCTAAAAGAGCATTTATAATGTTTTAGTATGCTATTTTGTTAAAAAGTACTTTGAACGTGTTCGGATACCTCAAGCGATGCTTTGGAAAAAATGTTATAAATATATAATTTACTTTAGCTGAGATCAAAGGTATCTTACTATAGAAGATAAATCATCCATTCGAGATGACAGACTGTGTAAGTGAGTTTATATAACTATTACTTATCGCGTTTGAAGTAATAGAGCGGGAATAAACGAGAATATAAGCATTTAGGAATGATAGTATTCATCGGTATGTATTTCAGATACATGTAGGTGAAAATATGTGTCAGCATCTCAGATGCATATATCTTCGCATTACTGCAATACTTTATCGACATTGTGATCAATTTCGATGATGAATATATAATAATGACAATAATAATATGAAACTATAAAAAGTAGTCCGCTCAGTGGGTCGATAAATGTGTACCAAGCTTGCTTGGAGGGCAAACACTGGGGTTTTGCTTCAGACTGACCACCTGATCGGGACATCTGCTCAGGCACCTCAGTGCCCAGTGGTCACGTATACTGAGATCGGTACAGTAGGCCTTGCCTTCATGGGATATTGCATCACTAAGTTTAGTTTATAAAAAGTAAAAATGGATAATTTTTTTATATTTCTACAATTGTTGGTAATGTTTTACATTAGCCGTGGCTTTGCTAGTTGCGTGTGGCTCTTTGCATATATGACTACGGATCTTAAAATTTCCGTATTTATGCATTATTAAAAATAGTTATGTCTACAAAAAATCATTGTTTCCTTCCATTGTTCACTATCATCTGTAGAGAAAAATTTACCTGCATTTAAATACATATTTAAACATCTTTTATGACCGGTACTCTTTCGTTTTAATGTACTTTCCATTAACAAAGTTATTTGAGAATCAGTGAAAATATTAGAACAAGGAATGCCAATTGGTATATATGTATTATACCATCGACCAATTTCCTCAAATGAAAAAAATGCTTTCAAATGACACGATATGTAGCCAATATAGGAAAACCTTCATCGTGAATGCTCATACAATAATAATAATGATGGCAGATTTTGGTGACGTCTTTTGATTTTGCAAAATTGGTCGATGACACAATTCGAAAATACATGCCAATATTGTATGAAAATGCTACAGGTTACGCATTCGGCAAATATGCTTGCCTACCATTATATGCAAAAACAACGATGGCCAGTTTTAATTATCAGTGTTAACAAGAAATTACTAAATAATGCAATTATTTCGTTATTGATATGAAAATCATTTCACGAAATCCTTAAGTTTAACTCGAACAATGTGGTATTTGGCATTGGTTGTTCTTTCAGTGAGCCAAGCAAATAAAAATATTTCAGTAATTAGTAGTTTCTCAAAAAATGTGGAAAATGTTATTGTTCGTAAAGTTTCATTTAAATAATATCAGAAATATTAATTGGAGCACGACGCTCTTGATCGCTATTTCTACCTAAGTGCGAGGTGTGAGCGTATATAAGCTCTTTCACTCCTTTGTTATTATTCATTATTGGTAATTTGGTAACTCACTTTTTATTGGTAACTCATGAAAATCTGCCGATTCCTAATGTATACTTCTGTTTATAGTTCAGCTTTCAATTAAATTTATAGTAGTTTGGTATTTTTATCTATATATTTATACCATATACATCTGGTTTTATAATTAGTAGTAATTGAATATTATTCTGTCACTATTTTCTCTCCTTAGAAGCCCAGTGCTGAGAGAAAATACAGGGGTTCATAAAACTATGCTTAACCCTATAATCTTAGTTCCTAAAGGACTTATCACACGTACGCGTTAGGAGCAATTTTTGGTCAAATTCATGCAATTTTTACTCCGTTGTCACAGCAATGACATTCGAACAACTTTTTGCCAGTGAGATGAAAAAGTTTCTCCAAATAAAAGTTGCTTGAAATTCCAGCCAATGGGGTTCTTCGGCGCCCTACGTCATAAACAAAATGGCGGTAACGACGATAGCTTCGCATCAGATATGGCGTATAATATTTTAACGGCGTATAATACTTTAAACAGAATAGTGCTCCATTTTTGTTTCCCTCATCAACAAAAGCGCGAGGGAAATAAAAGAAATAATACTGTATCACCGTTTTCGAAGCAGAAAAATCGGCGAGTTATGTTTCAATATAGAGAAAGTGCGCGGCTGACGTCAGAACGTGAGGTTTTATTTACGGCAACTCTTCACCCTCAGATTGGGCTAAAAGTTGGGCCAAAAAGTTGCACGAAAAATGTACGTGGGATATGACCTTAAGAGATTGCTATGTTTTATCAGAAAAGCGGCAATTGATTTTGTATAATGTTCAGATATGTCTATATAACTATTCTGAACTTTATTCAGCTTGTGTTGATTGGGTTTAGTTTAAAATTACAGCTATTGGTGCATGCTTAACAAGCTCTATATTCATTACATAATGTTTTTTATATATTTTTTTGAAAATTATATTTTGGTAATAAAAAAAAAATTGTGTGTGTGAAAAAATCTTTGAAAACGCATTACTTATAATCTCTCATCCTTTAATTTAATCTCGTCAAGACACGAGAACGACAACTAAGCTTGCGTCGCAATCTACAAACTTCCACACAATGTCATAATGAGGACCTAAACTGATACCACATGAATATTACTGAAGGCGAAGAAAATGGTTATAATATGCAGAATGTGTGATTATAGTCCTGTAGAAAATTGTTATACTTCTTGCATAATTTAATTCACATTTATTACATTTATATTGCTTTGCATTTGAATATTATATTTTTATTAATATAAGGAATTTTCCTCATACTCAAAGATTTTGCAGAATAAGTGACCCATGTGTGTTTATTCCACTGTTTAAAATTTCTAAATGTCCAAAGTAACAAAAATACGTTAAAAAAATGAAATCATTTTTTGAAATTGCACTTTGAACATATTTCAGCATTAGGTCTATAAATGCATTAAAAATACATCTGCTGTGTAATTTTTATATTCAAGTTTACATAACAAACTAAATATCATTAAATTTAAGAACATATATAAAAATGCGTTTAATGCAAAGTTAACGTTTTCTAAGAACGTATTTATTGTAGCTATAAATGTAAATAACTGTTGACTTCTTATTTCAAACCAAATTTAAGGAAAATAAATTAGCTTACAAAATTATGTTTTCGATAATTATTCATAATACATAATGCTTATCAATATCTTTATTCACATTGAAACTATATTTTTGATTTATCGTTAGGCGGTATGGTGTTTTGACGGCATGAAATATAACTAGATCATTACCCGAACAAAATAACTCAATTATCTCTTAAATATTTGTTTTATTATTATTATTTTTCTACAAGCATAAGTCAATTTTCTTTCTTTTTTGTTCTCTACCGAAAAAGAACGATTACGGAACAAATGAAAACATTCATTGTAGAAATATGTTTCTAGATGTAATAGAAGAGAAAGGAAAACTCGCTCAATAAAAAGTATTTATGAGCCATTTCCTTGGTGGAGCTATTTATTCAACGGAGAAAGTTTCATCGAAGCAGAAAATATAGTTTTCATCTTTGTCTTTCTAAGAACAATTTATGTTCCTTAATTGAAAACAGGTGTCTAATAAACGAAAAATAGGTTTATTCCTAACTTTTCTCCAAGAAGTACATTTTCAATTTTTTTCTTCGTTATGATATAGTTATAAGTTGCTTATTCTTTTACAGGGTTAAAGCAAGAGCCTTAGACATTACAACTTATTTGAATTCTATACTATTCATTTTTTAAATATTCTCGCTGGTTAGGAGGAGGCGTGCCCACTACGTAAGCGCAAGATTGCGGGCTCAATCCAGGCTGGATGTGTAAATTGTAGAGACGCATGCCATATGATTATGTAGCATGTAAAATATTCCTTGAGTATCAAATAAGCTTTGGTAATTTTAGCAAAATTAGATCACGGTAATATTTAGCATTCGACGAAATCTTGAATTGGCTAAATTCAAGCGTCACGAAATTGGTAGCGGGAGTCACCACTAGAGGTGTTACCAATGAAATGGCTCTCAAACTTGAGGGCACCGTGTCTGCAAAGACTTAACAGCCAAAATGCAGCCTTTTAAAATCTGACTAAAAAGGGACAGCAACAAAAACCAGTTTTCGAATTAAAACTTTTCTATGAAATAGGTTTTAAAATTTTGCAGTTACAAAAACGAGACATATTTAAATCTTAAAGTAGTTTTAAATTTGTATGTATAATAATTAAGTGCCAAAAGAGGTAAACAAGGTACATGCGTATGCAACGTACATACATAAAATTATTAAGATTTGACAAAATATCCCCCCCCCCTACCAACAACAGAAATTAACGAATACGTTTTAATTTTTAAATTATTTTTCAACTTCTTTATTTAGTAAAATATTATTTTAAAATGAAAAGAATGTCAATGGGTTTATTTCTTGACCGTGGTCTTATTTTGGATACAAAATGCCAGGAATAGAAAATAACTCGGTTACTTGCAACTGGAATAAAATTATTTTTCTTCAAAACATTATGTAATAAATCTCTTTTTTATATATTGTACTTGATGACTTGACCAAAAAATTTCTTTAATATTTGAAGAGTAGAGAGGAAGTTATATTTTCAGGTTCTTGCAGATATTTGTTTATTGATATTTTTATAGCATTTTTTTATTAAAAGTATGTCTTAATTGTCTTCTCTCGTTACTTGAAAGTTCATCTAATTTATCTTACTTAAAGGCTATGAAGAATATCATTACTATAACATCAGTGGAATTTATACTTAATCAAATCTAGATAGAAAATAAAAAAAATTGCAAAGAACTTAAAAAGACTTTTGAAATCTTTTACAACTGCAGTGCACTTGAAACGAAATACACAAGTCTGTCTACAAAACAAACATTCACTCGTTGAATTTTCCAATCCAATTTCCTGTGACATTTCAAAACTGTTTTGATTGTTTTTCTCGTCGCTTAAAGTGAAATTTAAAACTGTCTGGTAATATAAGACTAAATGTAGCTCAACAGACCATACGTTACTAACATGGGTTACTCGTGCTATCAATAAAAATTTCTCTTCTAGAGCGGAAAATCTCAGAAACACAAAAGAAGGTCAAAGATTGTTATGCTCTAAATGTTTCTAAGCTATTACATGAGATAAAAATATAATATAAACTACGAAAAAATATTTATTTGAAATACAATAGAAAAAACACATAAGAATTTATTCAGATTGTGTGTAGGCAGATCGTGCTGTAGTCATTTCAGATTCTCAGATAGCGAGATATCTAATGTGGGTACCATTAGTGACTATAACATGATTCACAAAAAAACTATTACTTGTTATAGACATGTGTGAATTGAAATATTTTTATTAAATATTTGGTAGCTAGGTTACACTAGTTGAAAGTACCCTCAGTTAAAACAAAGCCATAAAGAATAACAAAATAAAGAGTTTATTTTATGAATTCGATCGAAACTGAGGATTTAAAAAAATTCGAATTTGATACTTGCAGATAAAACTATTCGAATGAATTCAGAAATAAACGTGTTATTACAAGTTTTTGGTTCATTTTCTTAATTTATGACAGTTTTTTTCAATTGTTTTGTTACTTTTTGGGTAATTTTTGAAAGTGAAATATGGGAAATAAAATATATATCAACTTCTATATAAAAGAATATTATTTTTAACTATATTTATCGCGTATTAATATATTACTTAGTGATGAATCTAATATACTTTTAAAGTTTAATAACTTTATTAGACATTGTATTTACAATGGATATCCTGCTAATTTTCTTTACAATTATACTTCTAATTGTTCTCAGTGAAATTACAACACGTAATAATATTTAAATTAAGTGATGGATATTTTTAAAATTAACCATACAGTTACTCAATGGTTACTCATTACAGTTGGCGCTGTATGTTTTATGAAATTAATAATAATTTATTTTAATTTAGTATCATTGTGTACGTATAGGAAGTCCTTTTATTTTCAATAAATCTTATATCAATATGGCGTGGGTATCGTGGTTGGTTTGTCGTTAGCCTTCTGTACCTAAGTTTGAAGGTTCGACCCCGGTCTAAGTCGCTGGATTTTCATGATGCAAAAAATCGACAGTGGGTATATCATATGAGTATGTATTACATGTATTATAAGGCATTTAAAAGATCCCTGGAGTGTCTGTTTGGCTTGAGTGCTCTCGGCAAAATTAAATCCTAGTATAGGTTCACATTTTCAGAGCTAAGGTGCCTCCGTCTAGAGAGGAAACTGGGTGTAAAAACTACCTGAGGTGATTGGTATTCACCTATATCGTATATAGGTGAACAGCTAATAGCTGCTTTCCGGCGAATATACTTGGTAAAACACTAATTCGCAGCCAATTAGAAATATATATATATATGTATATCAATAGTTAAAGTCTTTAAATGTATATATACAAGGGGTGATCAAATGAAAAGGTACGAGACGACACGGTGGGTACAAATATAGACTTTATTCAAAATATACACCATAGGCCTGAGCACAACGATCCCACTGATGAACAAGCCGCAGGATTCCTTGTTCCCAGAATTCCTGTGGCTGTGACGAGACCCCGTCCTTCACAGTGTCCTTGAGTACGTCGTCCGAGTTGAAGCGCTTTCCTTTCAGGTGCTTCTTCAGTGGACCAAACACATGGAAATCACAGGGTGACATGTCCGGACTGTAGGACGGATGGTCCAACGTCTCCCATTGGAACTTGTCCAGTTCCATTTGTGTGAGTCTGGAGACGTGTGGACGCGCGTTATCATGGAGCAGAACCACACCCTCCGTGAGCAGCCCCGGTTTTTTGTTCTTGATGGGCATGCGTAGGTGTCGTAGTGTCTCACAGTATACATCGGAGTTAATGCTTTTTCTGTGTTAGAGTAATTCTGTGCTAGCATCATTTGGACGCCGCTTTTTATAAGAGCCTTTGCTCTCTCCTGCGCATGCGGGCACCCGCGCATGATCCGATCCCAGTCAGAGTCTCCAATGGCATCCCGAGATGTCTCGCTACATTCTCCCTTGGCGGAATATGCAAATATTTAACTGTTTCATTTTTATGTCGTTTCGTACCTTTTCATTTGATCACCCCTTGTATATATACATAGACATGGTCGCCTAACCGGTATAGTGGTTAGCGACGTTGACTGCAGTGCCATAGGGCCTGGGTTCGAATCCCGGAGAAGGCATGGATGTTTGTAAATGTATAGTGCCTTCGCGGCATGGGGGTACTCTAAATAGCCGTAGATGAGCAAGTCCTGTCGTGTGGTTGGTGGAAAAGAGGTGGGATGCCCCTGACCACTCCCTGGGTATTCTCCTTTAAAATTGGGGTGGAACTGAACCAAATCTTACTGTCACCTGCATGGTGCTCAAAACTACGGCTAACGACAGGCGTACAATCTAGCTCGAATGCCATGATGAATTTCGTGGGCCTCGATTTGACTACGTCAAACAGGTGGCATTAGTAGCAACAACAACATACATAGACTTACACGGAGAAAACAGAGATACTCAAAAATGAGCACATGGACATACTCATTTTAAAATGAATTTGTTTGTATCAGATTTTAACGCATGCCTTTTCGAATATAAAACATTACATGTACTCAAAATTTCAAAAAATGGTTAATTAACACTATCAAACAAATTAAAAAAGATATTCAGGATTAAAGAAGTTTTTTTAATATACTGGCTACATATTTTAAAGATTGGGGTTCAACAACAAATTTAGTTCTCATAAATCTTCCGAACTATTTTTCGTTTCTACCACGCTACCCGCGGACGAACACATGAGTACTAGATTGTTTTGATTTTGTGTTATAACTTTAAATCAAAACAGTCTTTTTCTTGACTTTTGAATTAAAGTTTTCACCTATTTGTTTTACATAAGTATGTGCCTTGTTTTTAATATAAGGCTTTTATAGAAATTTAGTGAAAAAATGTGATAAAAATCTGCCTTTTTTTGGCGGATTACTTAAACATAAATTTAAGGTATGTGGGGCTACCTTCGGAGCATTTGGTTAAAGTGTAGTTCCACAAAATTTTGAAATTATTTTGGATAGATTGGGAATTCTTAGTGAAAAATTGCAGTTACAGTAAACCTTGTATTGAAAATTCTAATTAATATATTCAAATAATATTAAAACTGCACAAAAATAACATCGTCATCTGTGCCTAAAGCGATAAGATTTATAATTTTTTGAAATCTGTCAGTTATTTAAAAACAACACGTTTTTTCACACAAATTGTATGTGCAATGAAATGCATAAATACATACACACAGATTATAGTCTATAATACAAATAAAATAAAATAAAAATTTTCTGAAAATTTCAATTCAATATCTTAAAAAGAAATCCATTTGTGAACTTTACCGTGAAGCCAAAAAAACATAGTTTCTCAGACGATGCATTTAAAGATTTAAATACAATATGAAACATATTCTACTAGTTGTACATTTCTAAAACTCACCATATTTATAGCTGAAACTCTCTTTAGCTTCATGTTTGACTAATTTTTTAACCCTTTTTCTGTTTTCTGGAGAGTTTTATAGATTATAAAAGTTGTCGAGTTAAGTAAAATTTTCATGAAAAATTGCAATTAGGATCTTGTACACAAAGTTCTAATGAATGTATTCAAATAATATTTATACAGTACATAAATAATGGAACATCTTTATATGTTTAAGGAATTAAAAGATTTCTATTACTTTTAAAAGTTTTTTAAATATACCAAATTTTATGCAAAAACTCGATTTCTTAAAAAATTAATGATTTTCCCCCCATTTAAATGCATGAAAGTATATAAATACAGTGAACCCCTAAAGTGTTTGTACACTTGCAGTTTCTTATAAAATTTAATGATTTCGACTAATAAAAATTAATGTATAGAAATTGTAATTTTTTTATGATATCTGCAACTTGTTCTTAATGGAATGACATAATTATTTTTTTAAAAATAGTATAACTATTATTTTCAAAAATTAATAATCAAAAAGCTACTGAAAAATTACTCTACAGAAGTCTTCGTACACTTAACAAAAATCTCAACATAGCTTTAAATATTGTATTTCTTTCTTATTTAGAACTTAGTAGGATATATTTTAGTGTCCACAACAACTTTTAAACGTCTTGGTATAGATTTAATCAGTTTTTTGTAATTTCTGCATCGATTTACCTCCATGCTTCAGTGATTATTGTTTTTACTTCCCATTATATGCTTATATGTCATGTTCCTTTTTTATTTTAAATCTAGTTCTCCACAAATATGCTCTGTTGGGCTAAATAAATTGATTGAGGAGGTGTTTTCAAAATTTTGGGTATAGTTATAGAGACACCAGCGGTTCGCTTGGCGTCATTATCCTGTTAAAAAATAAAGTTTTCTGAAATATCCAAATTTTGAGTGTATAATTTTTAAATTCTCTTTAAAATTTTTAAATAGATGAAATTCTCATGATTCTCAATACCATCAAAAAATACCTAATTCTGTGGCTGATTTACGCCCCCACGCAAGATCACTTCCACTTCCATGGTTCATTCATCCAACTAGATTCTCGTGACTAAGTTTCACAAAATTCAAAATTGACAGGAAAGTAATTGGAATGACAGAAAATTCAACATTTTTGGTTCTGATGGGCTTATAATATTTTTAAAGGAAAAAATGAGGCATTTAATCCTGTGAATTTATGTGGAACAAGAGTTCCTCCACCTCCATGCTTCAACATAGAGGTATGCTTGCGGGGGGGAGGGTGTAAATAGGCTTCAGGATTAGGTAATTTGGTATTTTTTGATGGTATTGAGAATCATGAGCTCTATTTAAATATTTTAAGGATAATTTTTAAATTATACACTCAAAATTTGGATATTTCAGATGACTTCATTTTTAACAGGATAATGACGCCAAGCGAACTGCTCTCAATGTACACCGCTGGTGTCTCTATAACTGTACCCAAAATTTTGAAAACACCTCCCCAATCAATTTATTTAGCCCAGCAGAGCATATTTGGGGAGAACTAGATTTAAAATAAAAAGAAAACATGACATATAAGCACATAATGGGAAGTAAAAACAATAATCACTGAAGCATGGAGGTAAATCGATGCAGAAATTACAAAAAACTGATTAAATCTATACCAAGACGTTTAAAAGTTGTTTTGGACACTAAAAGATATCCTTCTAAGTTCTAAATTAAGATAGAAATACAATATTTAAAGCTATGTTGAGATTTTTGTTAAGTGTACGAAGACTTCTGTAGAGTAATTTTTCAGTAGCTTTTTGATTATTAATTTTTAAAAATAATAGTTTTACTATTTTTAAAAAATAATTATGTCATTCCACCAAGAACAAGTTGCAGATATAAAAAAATTACAATTTAAAAATATTAATTTTTATTGGTCGGAAACAATAAATCTTATACGAAATTGCAAGTGTACGAACACTTTTTGGGTCCACTGTATATACACAGAGATTAGATTTTGATTCATAACACAGATACAACTAAATAAAACATGTTCTGAAAATTTAAATTCAATATCTTAAAAATATTTTGTGTAGGGATCAGTATCTGGTTTTATTAACTCCAATTCCAGTTTACTAATTATGCTATAACTTTGCTTCTAGATATCGTAGAAACAAAAATAGAGTGTTTTATGGAATCTGAAATGTATAGGCTGTAAAATAAAAACACAAAAGTAATTTTGAAAATTTTCACCAAAACTGCGAATTTTGGGTAGTCACATAATGTAATGAAATTTACTTGATTCATAATAAGTCATATTGTTTGATTTTTGGGGCACTTGCTTATAGGCAAATAATAATTTAAGTATTCCTTTGCTTTATTGGAATAATTTTAGTTTTATTTTCATATTGAACTTTAAATGGCTTGCATGTCTTGAAAAAGGCAAGCCTACAACATAAATTTTTGTTTTCAATTATTAATCTTTTTAAGAGACTAATTTCTAGTAAATTTTAAAGAACTTTTTTAGCTTATTTTTAAACTTATGGAAAATGTCTTCAAAGTTCTCATAAATAAATTATTTAAAAGAGTCAACTATTTCAATGCATTTATTTTATGATTCCTTTCACCCTCATTTTCGAATATTGAAAGAATCAAAATTTACTGAATATAACAGAATGAGCAAAATTAGAGTTAGTAAAATTGAACTTAATCTATTTCAAGAATGTTTTTTAATTTTCAGTTTGGGACATAGCATGTAAAAATTAAATCTACTTTAATACTAATATTTAATGCATATTTTGTATTATTAATAATTTGTTTACATTGTTTAAATTGGATTAATCTTATAACATAGTGCAGAAGGCTATACTATTATGACCATTTAAAAAATCTTATTAAATTGATATTTAAAAAGAGAGAGAGAGAGAGAGAGGCTGAGTCAAAGTAAGTTTTAATTCGCAACATATTGATCTTCTGGTTTATAATATACTTTTATTCTGACTATAGTGTTTTGTTTATTTGGATGAAAATAAATGAAGTATATATATCAGAGTCTTTATATTTAACCCAATATAAATATATTTTATACTTTTACTCAATAAAGAAAGGTAGAGAATACTTATATTCTTACCGTAAAATCTGGCATATCATCGTATAACACGCACTTATGCTTTCAAGTAGCAATTTTTAATTTCTATGTTTATTTGCTGCATAATGTGCAACCCCTTTTTCATGAAGAAACCTGAGATGTATGTGAGCCATGCTCTTAAAGTTTGAAAGTCATTTATTCTAAGGTTTAGTAAAAAAATAGTGTACATCTAGAAGTGCAACCTTTTAAGTTCATAAGGAACACCATTTCTTTTAAATGAACAACATTTCAATCTATGTAGAAATTTAATTTTTTTCCTATGCTCACGTTTTTTTAAAGCTCTCATTTTTATACCTGGCATATAATGTGCACACGTAAAATTCAATCTTATTTTTGTGTTAAAAGTGTGCATTGTACACCAGGTTTTACGATACATATTACCACAACAATGCCAATGTTCAAGATAACGCACCAAGTTGGTGACCCCCAATTTTGTATATGTCGTATGCGCCAGATTGAAAAACATGTGTTATTACATATAATTTCTCAAACATGGTTGCAATAGTACGTAAGTACCAAAAATTAATAAAGCTTGGGTACAAAAACTCCTGTTTGCAGGTATGTTGTACACAAGTGGAAAACATAAGAAATATTGGTACTTATGTATTATCGCAACCAACTGGCAACATTATATGAAATGAAACACCTGTTTGCCAATTCAGTACATACAACACGCAAGAAATTGTAGGGTACTTGCATATTATCGCCAACTCTAAATAACTCGCTGAGTTGGCCACCCCGATTTCCTATGTGTGGAACATGCTGAATTGCCAACCATGGCCTTCATTTCATATGTCACCAATAGGTTGCAATAAGACGCAAGTACCAATTGGAGTTGCCAACTAGGCGAGTTATTATTAGATTTGGCATTTGTTGTGATAATACCTAAGTTCTCTGAAATCTGACACTCATAAAGAACCATAAATTTAAAATATAGTTTAAAAAAAACACGCTTTTATCGAATTAAAACTCAATTTAAGAATAAAATGATTAACGAGAAAATTAATGTCATTGTGGTAAAAGCGTGGGGGCCTTTGTACTACATTTTTACACTAAATCTGCATTTTGAAATAGAATTAGTGTAAGAAATTATAACAATTAATATTGAGCACCCCACTCTTTTATACGCAGTTATTATTTTTCTAGTTTCAAGTTCTTTCTTTTTTTTTTTCTTCTTCTTTTCTTGGCATTTCTAAATAACTTGTGTTCTATTTCTTTAAATCCTGGCACTCATATTTTTCTAATTTTTTTTCTATAAAAAATTACTTACATTTTTGCTTTTTAATGTAATTCCTTTTTTGCCAGGAATAAGCCATTCTTTTAAATTATTTTCATTTTGAGTTCTTAGTGGGAGACTGTCATCGTTGATTGAAAACTATCAGATGGCAAAATTTTATTTGCAGCGATCTATATATATATATATATATATATATATTGTTCCAATATGTGGTATTTTTTGAACTGTTGTTTTTATAAATGTGAAATTCAGAAAGACATGCCTTCACGTGTAATATTTATAAAATTGTATTTTTTAAACCTTTTATCTTGTTTCTAAATTATGAATGCTTTATTTTAAATTTGCATTAATTTCATTTCTGCTTGTTAGCATAAATCTTCATTTTTAATATTTCCACTCATAATTTATTTTAAATTTTGCACATAGTTCAGAATTTCTCCCTTTTTTATCTTACACTATTAAAATTCGAAGGTAAACAAACGTATCTATCTATCTATCTATCTATCTATCTATCTATCTATCTATCTATGTACGTCTATCTTCTCACGAACCGTACGACGCAGAAAGTCGCGGAAGATACCAAAAGATTGGGAATTTTCCGGGGAAGCCGTATTGACCATTTATATTCCGATATTGTAATTAGTTGAAAAGATATTAATTAAAAACCTTAAAACGCCTAATTGTTTTACTCCTGCCGGTTGTTTACTTGGCGGAACTTCCATTCCGTTTCGGCCGAGCGGTAATCTTACGTTTTCCACCATTTTAAAATTGTCATCCAATTTCCGGTGTTGAAATCAGACAAAAAATAATTACAGAATCGGAAAGATCATTTATTTCGCCACGATACGGTATAATTTTTTTTGTAAAATAAAGATAGTTTCTATTTTTTTCGAGTTTTTTAAAATAGTGTTAAAACTGATGCGTTTTTATGAAAAGTATTTCTAAATCGTTGAGAATGAATTTGTTTTCCTGTTATTAAATCGATATTCTACACTAATTAACTTCGTTTAAAAAATAAAATGACCAAAACTTTTTTTCTGCGATTTTTTAAAAATTACTCGAAATTTTTATTCGACATTGAATAACTTCGTTATTTATTAAAATTATTGCACGAAACTTTTTTTCCTTGTGTAAAGCTATATTATCCGTAACATATACGAAGATTGAAAAAATTGCTTTAAAATTACGGATTTTAAAAAACATTTTGTGATTTTCGAAAACTGCTGTTTTTCTGAGAAATAACTTAAACAGTAGTTTTTGTACATTTTTTTATTTCAAAGTACGTTATTTTTGCAAATAGTTTGTGAAGTTTGAGTGCATTAACTTAAAAATTATGCCCTTAAAATGAAGGTAATGATTTTTAAAATAATTAAAAATACACGATTTTACATTTAGCCAAATTGGCGTCGAAAATTAGCTTTGCGCCAAAGACTTTTGACCTGTTTCGCCGTCAACCGCATCTAATTCAAGGGTTACACTAAAAAATTCTGCCTTAAACAGGGAAAAATCAGTAACTTTGGCGAGTAAAAAAAAAATGCGAGTGAAAAAGTTATTTTTTCGACAATTTTTCTTTATATAATTTTTAAAATTAAATAACTATATATGTCAGATTAAGATGATAAAATGCATTCAATGTATTTCTGAGATACATTTAAAATATTTATCAGTATCGAAATTTTTGTAATGCCTAATGTATATTTCTTTTTTTGACATATTATTCCGTAAAAAAAAAAAAAAAAATTTGCCCATTTCAAAATTTTTTTTTGGAAATAGTCAGTTAAATAGGCATAAATTCCTTAGAAAAAAAGCTATTTTCATATTATATATTCTTTATTATTAATTGCTTTTTATTAAAATATCAAAAATCAATAAATTTTTTGCAATACATTTAAATGTAATCGTGAATTGAAATTTTTCAATCGTTATGTGTGAATATCCCCTCTTCAATAAAAAATTACTTTCAATTTTTACCTTCCATTTATAATTAACGCCTATTTTCACTATCTGCTACGGGTTTTTGTAGCGCAGTTGGTGGTAGCCCGCTGGAATCATAGCGGATCGACGGAGTGATATCGTGTCGCTCCGAGTTCGAATCCAGGATCTTGATTTTTTCATTTCTGCTTATTTTTCCCACGTAAATTAATTTTACTGATAAATACTTATTTTAACATGATCCTCTGTTATTTTAATGTACTTTTCATATATATATAAATAATTTTAACTCCACATTGAATAACTTCGTCAAATATTAAGATCATCATACAAAACATTTTTTTGCATTTGTAAAATAATATTTTACAACTTCTGTGCGAAGATTGAAAAAATCGTTTAAAAATTACGGATTTTAAAGATTTTTTTTGTGATTTTCGTAAAATAAAGTTTTTGCGAGAAATAATATAAGCATTATTTTTGTAACCTATTTTCTTTAAAAATTATTGTTGTTTCCAATCAATATGTGAAAACTTGGAATTTTCAATTAAAAATTGAGCCCTTAAAAATAATGAAAACTTTAAAGATATTCTAAAGGCTTTGCGCATGCGCGAGAATCATTATAATTATTCCCCCCCCCCTCTGTTTAACGCTCAGTGGCCAAGGTCAAACTTGCTGTTCTTGGCATAAGTGAATAATGTTAATTTGAGTAATGGACAAAAAGGGAATTTCCTTTTTTTTTCATGCTCTCTCTCATGGCTGAAGTTATTTGCTATCGATATTAGTATATCTAATTCAATACAGATAAACGTTTTAAAGTGTTCTACCTTTTATTTTTTTATGACTGATATTTTCCTTCTTCTTAAAGAATGACTTTTTGAAGAAAAGTGGAATAAAAAATACTGTAAAAAAAATATAATTCTGAAACATATATTAGTCTCACACACAGTATTATTTTCTTTTTGAATGATTTTGTGCAGTGAATGTAAATAAATTTTTAGGCTTTTTCATTCTTATATATTTTTAATCTAACATTCAAAAACAACGAAATGAAGAAATGAATAGTCCTTTCGATAATTAACGGTGATAATTTTTGTATTTATTTTTTTAGAAAATGGATTTAAAATAATATATATTTTACGAAACTAAAGCAATATTTTTTCCGTTATTCATTACTAGATTAATTATGTAATGACAACACTGTATAATTATTATTATTCGAAGGTAAACAAACGTATCTATCTATCTATCTATGTATGTGCGTCTATCTTCTCACGAACCGTACGACGTGTTCCGTTTCGGCCGAGCGGTAATCTTACGTTTTCCACCATTTTAAATTGTCATCCAATTTTCGGTGTTAAAATCAGACAAAAAATAATTACAGAATCGGAAAGATCATTTATTTCGCCACGATACAGTATAGTTTTTTTTTGTAAAATAACGATATTTTCTATTATTTTCGAATTTTTTAAAATAGTGTTAAAACTGATGCGTTTTTATGAAAATTATATCTAAATCGTTGCGTATGAATTTGTTTTCGTGTTATTAAAAAGATGTTCTGCGCTAAATAACTTCAAGCCTTTCTCTTTCAGATCCAATCAAATAAAAATAAAATTCCCAAAACCTTTTTTTAAAAGAATTTTTAAAAAGTAGTCCAAATTTTTACTACACAATAAATAACTTCGTCATTTATGAAGGTAATTACACAAAACCTTTTTCCGTGTGTAAAGCGATATTATCCGTAACATATACGAAGATTGAAAAAATTGCTTCAAATTTACGGATTTTAAAAAACATTTTGTGATATTCGTAGACTGCTTTTTTTTTTCTGAGAAATAACTTAAACAGTAGTTTTTGTACATTTTTTATTTCAAAGTACGTTATTTTTGCACAATTAGTTTGTGAAGTTTGAGAGCATTAACTTAAAAATTTGCCCTAAAAATGAAGGTAATGATTTTTAAAATAATTAAAAATACGCGATTTTACATTTAGCCAAACATTGGCGTCGAAAATTAGCTTTGCGCCAAAGACTTTTGACCTGTTTCGCCATCGACCGCATCTAACTCAAGGGTTACACTAAAAAATTCTGCCTTAAACAGGGGGAAATCAGTATTTTTGGCGAGTAAAAAAAAAAAAAAATGCGAGTGAAAAAGTTATTTTTTCGTCAATTTTTCTTTATATAATTCTCAAAATTAAATAACTATATATGTCAGATTAAGATGATAAAATGCATTCAATGTATTTCTGAGATTCATTTAATATATTTATCAGTATCGAAATTTTTGTTCTGTTTCATAAAATTTATAGTTTACTTTAAAATAATGCCTAATGTATATTTCTTTTTTTGACATTTAATTCCATATTAAAAACCATGATTTGCGTCAAGGTCACTTTGCGTTTGCTTTCTGTTTGGAAGACGTGAAAGGTTACGGTCAGGCCCGATTCTAGGAGGTGAGCAGCGCGTGCACCGCCCGCGGGCGGCCAAGCCAAGTGGCGGCCGCAGGCCGTACATGGTTCTATCAATCAAGCAAAATTTTTTACGTATTTATCAAAATCAAACTTATAATAAAAATCTAATTAATATCCTGAATTTTGAATAGTTATTGAAAAATCCAAGTCCCAATAACACAGAATAGTTTAAGAAAATTAGAATGTTAGTGCATAGTTTGTTGGCCGATTGTACATAAATGTCTGCGAGTTACAAACATCCTTCATTTGATAGAAAAAATTCGTAATGGAGCCGACAATACCGCATTAAATTTTTTTTATAGTGGTACTGTGTGGATCGATGCTTAATAAAGGCGTCTTAAAAAGGATTTTTTCAAAAATTGCTTTACGAAAATATCTAATACGGTTAATCTCATAATGTTTAAATTCAATATGAATTTGGGAAAATTAAAAGTTTTCAATTTAATAATAACCTAACAATTTAGAAAAACAAAATAGAGGAAAGAAGTGATTTTTGCCCATGGTTTTACAACGCTTATATAAACTATGCTTGTTCTCCTTTTTAGTGAGTTATTCCTCTATCAAAATATAGTTTCTAGTAGTTTTATTTGGTATTAAGTCATAAAAAAAATTTTTACAGCTTCTTTTGACTTTTGAGTAAATGCTTTTTATTACAAAGCCTGTTTGTAAAACATTTCAATATTAACATAGTATTATTAATGTTAGCGAAGTTCTAAATTTAATTAAATTTTTTAGGAACTTAATGGTACTTAGGTACTATGTTAAAAAAAATGCTAGTTTTATGTGGTTTTTATAAGTCCTAATTGTAACCAGATGTCATATAATCAAACAGGTGAATCAAGCGATTCAAAACATAGCACGAAAAAAACAGAAATAAAAGAAAGCATATATTAAAAGCCAATCCTGATCTATGTCTACCCGCTTACATGTATACTCCTAGTTGGAGAGTAATTTCATATGATCTAACCCACTTAACCCCTTACCGTGTTTACTGTTGTCGCTATGTTAGCATCAGGGGTGGCTCTACAGACAGGAAAACTGGACCCATGTCCGAGGCAAATTTTTAGGGGCAGCATTTGGATCGAATTCTTAAAATAACTTTTTTTTTTGTAACAAAAAAATTGGTATGAAAATGTATACATATATATTTTTTGAAATATTATTATTTATACTTTGGGAACCTGGTACCTTATTTAAATACCTGGAATTTTATTTTAGACTGAATTGAAATGCCTACTACTTCTAGTAAAATTTGTAACGACTATATCTCTTTTAAAAAATAAAAATTACGCTGCGTGTGGCGATATGTTGTAACAAGTATATGGGCCCCCGACTTCGGGACACAGGTACAAACGATTATCTTTTGTATATGATATTACTAAAAGAGTGACAAATGTACACAGAACAATATTTTGCTTAGAGCAGCGTTCGGCAAATTGCAATTCTTCAAAATTCTGCTTTAATGTAGAGATAAAAATTATGTTTGTTAAGAAGATATTGTTCACTTTTCTAATTTATAAATACATCGCTAAAAAAATTACTTTATTTACATTCCCATTTAAAGATCTGACTGGCTTTTTGACAGAATTTATTTTTAAATATGTATTTGATTTATCTTTTTTGCAATTTCCAGTTAAATATTTGTACCCAGCAATGTGAATCTGGTATTTCATTTCATGTATATTATTTTCTTATTCTGTACTGTGTACGTTAAAGCGTCAGTTTTCTTATGTGTTGACTCTTGAAAGGGGTCGAGGCTGGTGTGTACGTTAAATCATGAAACTTGATTTTTTTTTTTTGAATTCTAATTCTAACTTGATATGTTTGCCAACCAAAATTGACACAATTCAATCTCTTACATTTAGCTAGTTTGAAATATCAATAGGTAATTATGTTTTATATATATAATAATTTCGAATTAATATGTATTTTTTAAAACTTAATGGAATAGACAAATTCCTCCTGTAAGGTACACCTCTCGGAATAAGGCGCAATTAATGTTGCTACTGGTCTCTTTGAATATGAACCTTATGTATTTACCCCTCATTTAAGGGGACATTCTATTTAAGCGACACTGAAAAAGTTTCTTATTTCTTTTTGTAAAATTTTAAGATTTCAAAGACAAGTGTGTGTTTATCTTTAAATAAATTAAATATAAAGCTGTCCTGATAAATCAATGTAATTTAACAGAGGAATAAAAAGTTGCAATATTGTATGTTCCACGCTTCGATTTAGAGACAAAACAGAATATGAAATGAAGTGATTGCAACTCGTGGGGGTGCTTTTTCTTTGGGTTTACATAAGAAATAAAAATGCTAGCTTAGGTTGACACAATACACAAATTGTCAGAAAGATCCGTACAACGGAATATTTTCAATAAATTTCTTTAAGTACAATATTTTGTTGCTCATTTCAAACAATTATTCAATAATTAAACTTTTTCTAATAAGAATTTTCATTTTTCATGACCTTCAAATTTTAAAAAAACCCGTGACTAAAGCATTTATTTGTATATAATTTATTTAAAGATTAATACTGCTTGAATTTCTAATTGAATTAATTTGTTTAGCATCAAATGACAAAATATCCAATGTCTTGTCTGGAGGATTTAAATTTCTGGCTCTATATATATAGGACATATTGTGTCAAACACAAGGTACCTTATTGGAAGGTAATGGTGTAACATACACCCCGCATTGCGGGGGCCCAAAGCCTAACTGACGCCAAGAACACTTTGGTCCCAAAACCTGATCTTGCCGGAGGGCCTTAATATTCTCGATTAGGCCACTGAAGGTACTATTATATTTTTACCCTATTAAGATAAAGTATTAAAGAATATTTTATTGTATTTTCCTTTATGAAAAAAAGGACTATAAAAATAATATGTGTTTAGTTTAAAAAATCTCTTTTGTTTATATATATATATGTGTGTGTGTGTGTGTGTATTCATTTATGTAATAAATAAATTCACATAAGTGCATAACGATTTTAACTGAAAGGATTACTGAGTTAAAAGAAAACTAGCTAATTTTAATGTCAATGAAATTATTTTGTATTTACATATCCATAGCTATAGTTAAGAGTACGTGGTTTGTAAAATTTCATCTTCGGATTAAATTTAATCGAAACAATATTAATTGAAGTCTAAATGATCTATTCACGTACCTATCACTAATCCTATTGGGGAAATTCTATTATTTTAAATATTATTCAATTGAAAACTTTCTACCGAAAAAGAAGATGCGATTGAATCGTGTCGTATATTTAAGCATTAACTTTTAGGTCCGAGAAAGAGAGAGATGTTTGGGAGTTAGATAATAGAAGTTTGTGACTAACGTAAAGTAATTGAAAGCTAGACAAGAGAGACTCTTCAATTAATTAATTAATATTGAAAATTGATATTTGACGGTTCAGTCAGTAAGATATTAGAATTATAATCAAATCGACTGGAAGTCGATGATTTGAGATAGGAATTACAATTATTTCCAAACGTAAGTGTGTGACTCTACTTATAATTAAATATTTAATATCTCATCTTCCTCGCTTTGGCTCCAATACTTTATATATGTACATTTCCTTCCTTGGATTAGTGAGACTTATAAAAGGATTTACAAATTATATTTGTTTTGATTATGGCTGGTGTTTTCAATCTGATTTCCAATCATTAATGGATTTCAGGGGAAATCCTTTACAGATGATAAATTTTTTTTCATAAGACAGGTTCCACTTCCAGAACGAGACATGTACATCTTTCATTACTGTTCCCACTAATTAAAAATTGCGATTTATTTGTCTTGTTTATTGTAAATGTTTATTTTTTTTTCTGAATCATCTTGTGTTAAGTCAATACAACACATGTGATTTTAGATGGTTTCTCTCTCTCTCTCTCTTTTTTACACATTAAGAGAAATTTAGTAATATTATGTTGCAATTATAAATGTATTCTAAAAGTAATTGTGTTATTGCTGATCGAAGTATCAAACTGCATTTCTCAAAAATTCTTTCGGGATATTTAAAATTTGGGAATTAGGTCAATAATAGGTTAGTTATTTCAATGTTTACTTTCTTTTTTTAATTCAAAGACAATTAAATTTGGTAGAATTATTATCAATTTATTTTCAAAAAAGATTGCACATTTGTTATTATTTAAATGTTATCGAAAATATCCCGAAATGACATTTTTTGAGGAAGCTAAAAGTCAGAATTCTATTGGAATGAGAAGTACGATGTATTTTTTTACTAATATGATAACCATGAAAATACTCTAAAACACGTAAACTGTATCAGATCGTGGTACGAATTAAAGACAAGGCTGGAATAAAATTGTACCATTGACGTGGAACAACAAAATGTATAACATAGAGAGAAAAAGAGATGGTGCGTCATCATTGAAAGAATGATTGCTGAAGTACAATTTAGCCAGTCAAAATTTGGGATTCAGAGGAACTAGTACGTAGTTCAGATAATTGTAATTTTTTAAAGACAGTTTAGATATCGGCCAAATTTGATCCAGTTATTTCAGAACTCCTTAATAATGTCAGTAAATGCGAAAATAACAAAACGCGTATTCCACACTACTTAGGGCAACATTTCCAAAATGAAATAATTATTATTTCAGCCGAGTCTATTCGTAACGAGTGAGTATTAATGTCACACTGTTCAGCTACACGAGGGCGTTTGGTGACGGACCTCGTAATTTTGAACCATGGTCAAGTGACAAGGACTGGCACCCTCTCCAAACTACCAGACTACTCCAACGTGAGGACGCTTGAGCTCTTGACATATTTAACGCGCATCGCTCCCCTACACGACGGGTCTTCAGCGGCCCTGGGCTCGAACTCATAATATGCCTGCGGAAAGTCCGTTACCTTGGCCACTAGGGTAAGACGGCCCTATTCGTAATGAGATAACACGCACTGTCAAAAAAGCAAAAAATTACACTATAATTCTTGTTACTACATCAGATATTAGTCACAAACAACAAAGTCTTTTATTAAATGTGTGAGCAATACTGATGGTAAGGTATATATTTTAGAATTTTTTTCTAGGAGTTTTTTAGGAACACAAGAAAGGCTTTCAGATATGGACACATTCTGCGTTGAATCCGAAATCTCTGAAAAAATTGATTTCACCAAAGTTATTGACAAATTTGATTTTCCGAAATCTATAGAAAAGTTAGTTTATAATTAATTAATAAGTAGTCTTTGTAAAGAACTGATTTATATACTTTTCATTTCGTTTCACGGTATTTATGCTTTAGAACATTTTCTTTTAGATTATATTTTTTGAGTAAAAACTGTTGTTTTGCTATTCAAATAGTAAAATGTCTATTTTTATTTCAAAGGTAATATTTATTAATATTTTGTTAAAGTATTTTGTCACGATCATAACCCATTAGCTGACCAAAAAAATAAAGTTCTGCACTTCAAATTTTCGCATTTTTATATTAATGTTTTAATTTTTATTCTGATAAACAGGTAGATAAATTTTTACCTCAATATATAAGTATTAAATATACAAGTATTATAATAAATAAGTAAATACGTAAGTATTATAATAAGTAATTAAATGTATGAGTATTAAATTTAAGTATTAGTCAAAATATGAAAAATTCTCTAGAAGGGCGGCACTTTAGGTCTTCACACGAGGGCGGCCGACATCCTAGGATCGGCCCTGGTTACGGTTGTGTTTGAGTTTCGCTGACGTAGTAAAAAGGGGAATTCCCTTAAATCATTTGCCGCGGGACACAACAGAGAGTTTTTTTATTATTAAAGATTGCTTTATTGAAGAACAGTGGAATATAAGAAAAATATATCATAAAAAAAGGAAATATTCTGAAATATTTTTTTATCACATGTATTATTTTCTTTTTGAATTTTATACTGTGAATATGTAAACATATGACATATGAACATATGAACATTTTAAATCAATTTTATCATAAAATAATTAATAGGTTAGTTTTGTATAAAAAACTTTTTTTCTTCAGATACGTGCTTAAATAATTTAATTAACACAGTGTCGAATGAAAAACTAAAATTAAAATAAAAAAGTTAAATATTTTTATCAGATAGTATTATTTTCTTTTTGAATATTTTTTACAGTGAATGTGTACTTATAACTAGGTTTTCCCACATAGTGTTTTTTTAGCACTTACATATGTTTAATTAAACATCCAAACGTTTCAAGAGCTATGTGTAGAATTTTTTCATTATTATTTATAGATAATAGATTTAAATTAATATATTTTTTAAATAGAAAAAAATCTATTATTTCATTATTAAATTAATTATTTGTTAATAAAAAGCATATCGCCTACTATTTTGGATAAAAAGTAAGATCTAGAAGATAATTTGAAAAAGGGAATTGTAATGACGTTAATATAAGCGAATCACACACATACCATGAACTTTGATAAAGGAAGGTGAATTTCCTTGGCAATATGTTATGCATTCGAAACAAATTTTAATAAAACACTCAAAATACTTAAAACAATCATTTAATAATTTTTTTCATTTATAAAGATAATTGCAGGAAACTTTTTTCCCGTGTGTCGAATATTTCAAAAAATCCTCACAATATTTTACTTCAAGATTTAAATAGTAGTGAAATTTTGTAATTTGAAAAATTTCTTCACCCTGCCCACCCACTGATCTGAATTTGACTTCGTTTTCAGTGCTGCCATTATTTAAGTAAACGGTATGTCACAATTAATTTGCTAAATGAACATTTTTAATCAATTTTATTATAAAATAAATAATAAGTTAGTTTTGTATAATATGCTTTTTTTCATCAGATACGTGTTAAAATAAATTAATTAACACAAAGGGGAGTGAAAAACTATAAAATTAAAAAAAAATTTAATGTTTTTATCAGATAGTATTATTTTCTTTTTGAATGTCTTTTTCAGTGAATGTAAACATATAACTTAGTGTTTTTTTAACACTTACATATGTTTAATCAAACATCCAAGCGTTACAAGAGCTATCTGTAGAATTATCTTTATTAGTATTTATAGCTACGGATTTAAATTCATATATTTTTTAAAATCAAAGGAATATTTCTATTATTTTATTATTAAATTAATTATTTGTTAATAAAAATGTATATCGCCTATTATTTTGGATAAAAATACGATCTAGACCCAGTTTTAAGCTAACTGTAAGTAACGATTGATTGATTAATGAAAACCTGAAAATTATTTTAGTATTTTAGATTCCTAAAAACTATCCATTATAAAAAAAATGTTGACTTTTTTTAACTAAGCATCAAAATAATTTTATTTTTATTGTTTAAATTTATTATTTCTTCACTAAAGCAATATTGTTTTTCAAAAGTCAGTAATAAAAATTTGAAGATAAATCTTATACCTGAGGGGAGAGTAAGGAGGAAAATAGTTCTACACTCAAAAAAGTCACTGTAACACTGTGACCTGAAAAGAAACCTGTTTGACATCAGTAAGATCTGGAAGATATTTTGAAAAAGGGTATTGTAATGACGTTAATATATATGAATTACACATATAAAGGAACTTCGATAAAGGAAGGGGAATTTCCATGGAAATATGTTATGCATTCGAATATGTACGTGCAACGCCGGGTTAAATGGAAAGGAATGAAACCCGTCTCACAACGAAAAGATGTTAACAAATTTCGAGAATGGGAAATTTAACGACATTGTTTTGGAAATCACTTACATTGCACGCGTACACACACACAGAAGTGTTGTCGTCCTGAGGGAAACAGGATATTCCCGTGATGTTTAAGTATTTCACTCGGTAAAAACCCGTACAACGCCGGGCTAAGTGAGGAAGGGGGAGGAGAAATAAGGAAGTCAAACTAATTTTGAAAAAGAATATTGGAAGTGCTGATTTATTGAAGGGAAGGGAAAATGTTAAACGAGAAAGCCCGAGCGCTTCCGGGCCATGCACTCGCATCGTACGTGTACACACCCACACAGAAGTTCTGGCATCATGAGGGAAAGAGGAAGTTCTCATGGGGATTAAGTTATACACTCGGTAAAAGCCCGTGCAAAGCCGGGCTTAGCGGAGGGGGGACAACATAGAAGCCAAAGTAATTTCGAAAAAGAATATTGGTCATGCTGCTTTTGTGAAGTGAACGGAAAATTTATAAAAGTAGAGAAAGCCCGTGCAACGCCGGGCCATGAAAGCTAGTATGTATATATTTTATGGATAAAAATTAATCTATGAATTTCATACATTTTGCACTTTTTGCCAAAGACCACTGGTTTCACATTGTAGAATTTGTCGTCATGTTCTAAATACTCATATGGCGTAGCATAACACTACATGTCTTATGCTAAATTTTGTAGATAGCCATTTAGATAACTATATAATTATGAACAAAATTTGTAAAAATTTTACTCTAATGAGGAAAATTTCAAAATTCCTCTCAGAATCGGCTATTTATAAATTATTCAGCAAATAATTTAGATGACTCACATATCCTAACATGTAATTTATTTGAAACAACACTGTTTGAAAGGCATTTCATTCACATTTCATTACTCAAAGACATGATTTGATAAAAAAAAATAAACAAAGCTGTTTATTTATGTATTATACACTAGAACCTATATTTAAAATGATAATGTATATTATTATTAAAACAGCTGTTCTGTACAAATAAGGATGGAGTTGACTATAATATATATTAGATAGTGTTCATAAAAAAAATCAATAAAAAAATAACTTATTGAAGAAAACATGCTCCAAAAATCTCACTTATATTCTTGTTTATTTTTTAATGTATATATGTATGTGTACAATTTCCAGAATAAATATTTCAACAATATGATTTTGGTTTGTTTTATTTTTCTTGTTAACAGTGAATACTATTGAAAGAAGGTATTGAAAATAAAATGCTATAAGTAAAATGGCTAAATTATGACTCTATTCGTCCGTATGATGTTATTTTTTCTTCTAAATGGGTGCTGAAAACTTCTCTAAAAACTCTTTCCAGTTGGTTAAAAATTAAATGTTTTGTTAATGCAAAAATGTACTGTTTTAGTTGTTTTTACATTCTTCTAAGGACTGAAATTTTTTTTTAAGTATTTGAATTTAAAAAAATAACTTAAAAACTATAATATTTGTTTTCTTTGGTGATAGGAGACTGTAAAATCAGTTGATTTAACGAAAAACGAGCTTAATTTGTAATATAGCAATACATTTTCTTTATTTCCATGTGGATATGGATGTGTTTCTATTTAAACAAAACAATTGATATAAAGAGTACTTACACACCTGGGCCCACTGAGTGTTAGTTAGTCAAAAGGTTTTTTTCTTTAGGTTACATAATATGTAAAAAAGCTATTTCTTTCTGGCATTGTTTTGAAATTTTTACTTAGAAAAATCTGTTATTTATCATAATGTTTCCCAGATATTTCTATTAACTTATTATTGAAGGGGTGAATTTTTTTAAATAAAAGTTAATTTTCTGCTTGTATATGATTTTAAGGAAAGAAGCATAAATATAAATAGTGAATCAAATTGCTTCTGGAACTAGTTCAAAATGCATACACATTTGTTTAACTATTACATCGAATTTATTTTTGCAGTTTTCAAAGATTTATATTTACGGTATAAGTTCGAAGACTTGCAGTTTGTGTTCAAATAATAGTTGCATTTTTTTTTCGAAAAGTAATATTTTTGTTGATACTTGCGTATTGTCGCCTCCGTATTGGCCACATTACATAAAACGAAGTACATGGTTGCTAATTCAGCGCGTAGGACACATGCGAAATCGTTACTGCCAAAATTTGGCGAGTTATCTTTAACTTAGGCACTTTCGCGATAATACGTGAGTATCTTTTTGTTGAACACAATAAATGTAAAATGAATTTTGATTTCGAAGTTAAGTGTAAAAATTTCATGAAATGAAAATAAAATAATACGTAAGATGAAGAAAGTGAAAATTTACAACTCAGGTGTCACATTTTTAAATCCCTTAAGATTTGGGTTAATAAATATTTTTCTGTTAAAAAATTCATATTAGATACAACAGTATTGAAAATAAATGCTATAAATACACATTTTATTGTTTTAAACTCATATTTGATACATTAACAAATTCAAAAATGAGTGCATTATATACTCATCTTGATCTTTCATTCTCAAAAATTTGATCCCGTAACAGGTTCAAAAAGGAGAATGTACTTGTTGCTCAATATGAGAATATGCGATTCTCAAATTTGAGTACGCGTGCATCGGAGCTATTTTGAGAATGTGATGTACTCAAAAGTGAGCTGTTTGCTCTCAGTTTTGAAAATCGTTTCTCGCAGTGTACTTTTATTCTATCGTAATTTACTCATTTTACTTTTATGCGGTCCTTCTAATGTTTGCCTTTGTATTTGGTGGGAAACATTAACTTGATGCTGAGCTCACGAAGAGAGTAAGCTAGTTTTATTACATCAATTTTAATTCTATAATAGTAAGTAGACCTTTAAATTGTATTATTATATATTAATAGTATTGTGTATTTTATTCAGTAATATATATATAATTACATTCCTATAGTATTTCTTCCTTTCCCTATGGCCCAGTGTATAGGATATTACAGGCGAAGGTTGTCTAGTCTCAAAACTTTGTTTAAACCTGCCATCTTGGTTCCTAAGGCTAAGAGTTTGCTATTGTAAAACTGTGGCTAATATTTCTTACTGTTTTGACTGGTTATACTTAGGTTTATAACTATTTGTATACATTATATATATATAATAAAGTCACTAAGTGGAAAGCTTGAAGATCACGAGGAGTACTGCGTCATTGAGTGAACATGTTTAAGTGCATTCTGCCGATAAAATTACTAATGTAAATTGGAACAGCGAATCGACATCAAGTTTCTTGTGAAACTTAAGAAATCATCCACGGAAATATTTCAAATGGTAACCATGGTTTATGGAGATGAAACTTTGTCTCGTGCGTGTGTTTTTCAATTGCATAAATGATTTTCATGGAGAAGAGACAACGTGGAAGATGATGAATGGGCTGGTCGCTCAAGGTTAGCGATTACAGACCGAAACAATACCAAAGTTCGTGAGATGATCCAGGGGGTGACCGAAGATTAAGTGTTCGTGTAGTAGCGGTTGTGGATAGGTGCTGTTCAACGCATTCTAACTGATGACTTACACATGAGGACATAATTTGTGCAAAGGTTGTTCCAAAAGTTCTGTCCGATGTCCAAAAACAGTGTCGTAAAAATATGTGTGCGGACACGTTAGAACGCATTACAAACAAGCCAAGTTTTTTGTGGAATCTGCTTTGACAAGTGATGATACATGGATTTTTGTCTATGTCTCTTCAGACTTTGTTGACTCTTGGAATTCTCAGACTTAGTATATGGTATTTTCTCAGAACGCCGACCCAATATTTAGAATATATCTTAAACAAATACTTAAAGTTGATAAATGCGTTTTAGATACTTGTACTTTATATAAAGTACCTTATTTATTATTAAAAACTTTTTGTAATATTTTATAAAGGTTGGAAATTAATTTTGAAATTGCTTTGTAAATTATTGAGACTAAAAACCATTATTATTTTCTTGCAATAACTGCTGATACTACCTTGTTTTATGTGATCAATGCATATTCGAATAATTAATAATTACTTAATACTTGTCATTCAAAATTCTGTGATGGCTTCAGAAAATTTTAGCATTATATTTAAAGGAACATTTTGCATTGAGTAAAAACTATCAAATTTTCTAAAAAGTATTATAATATTTGTATTATTTAGATTAAAATGTCTTAGTTTTCAAAGAATTTTCTTTAGTTTCTTATGCATTTTCCTGACTTTTACAAAAATTTAAGATTTTATTTTAGACATTTAATGTTAATTTATATATTTTTAACAAGAAAACCAACTTTAAGTATTTAAATTATTAAGAAAATTAAAATTTTGCTAAAATTTCGCCGTTTTCATGAAACAATTAATGTTTAACAGAAATAGTAGGAATTGCCCATGAGGTACTCGCGTGTCAAAATTCCAGGGAGCACTATGGTTTCACTGAAGCTAAATGGAATATGTCTGCTCTTGGTCATGAATGTACGTCAGCGTTTCTCAAACTGTGGGGTACACCTCCCAAGGGGGCGTGATAACTCTGCGAGGGTGGCGCGAGCATACTGAAAAGTCGAAGACAAAATATTATTTTTAAAAATTATGAATTTACTGGAAAGAAACAAAATACATTCTGACATAATAAAAATAAAATTAACATTTACACTGATATAATACACTTATAATGTATCAGTACTGCCAAAATATATTTTATAATTAATTTAACAATACTTAGATTAGAACAAGTTTGAAAATTACCAGCGACTCCATGGGTTTGTCATATATAAAATTATATGCAAAAATTAACACTTATTTGATAATTTGTAAGGTTTACTGCCAGTTAAAAGTTACGCTATTCGCTTCCCAATGCCTCCGATTTCCATGTAGGGGCTCGTATGCGAAGTATTGGGGGGGGGGATAAATAAGGAAATCCTTTGATATAAGTAGAATCCTTTGCAAACACTGTCAATGTCCTTTTATTGCATTCAAAAGCCTTTGGAAAAATTTTATGGATGGCAGTGCACAGAAAAGATCGTACTTCAGAAAGACGTATATATACGTCCGAGGCATTTAACATACCGGTTGAGCCAGACACATAAATAAGCTGGTGGCACTTATGAGGTTAAAGTCGTATTGTAGCTTTAGCATCAAGTACAGTATGGTTGAATTCAATGCATTATTATTTCTATGGAAGGCTTGATGAAAATTATGATTAAACATTGGGTCACAAAAATTGAAAGTTTGAGAAGCACTGATGTACGTTATATAAAAGGGAAAATATTTTTATAACGCATAAGGTTATAAATTATTCTGAAATTACCGTGAACATTAATTTATTTTTAAGGGCTTTCATTTTATAAAACTCAATTGGGCAAAGTTTAAAATACATTATTTCCTAAAGTTCTGAGTGCTTTTCAACTTAACATCAAAATTAAAGTGCACCGTTAAAAAGTTAGATAATATGCGTTTCATTAATTTAAAACGAATAAGAATCAGATAAAAATGCTGCTCCTCTATAATTTCAACTTTAAGTCAACTATACTTGCTAGACAAAGTTTCCTCATTCTTGAATTGCAACGCTATATACCAAACTGGGAGCAGGATACCTTTAAAATTAGGTGGAATATTAATACATAAACGGTTTCTATATTGGTTCCGAAAAGCTATTTAAATGAAAATGCTTTTCTTCGTTGCAATCTATCTTCTAAATCACATCTCGTGCGCTTCTTGTTTCCGTTAGGAGGTTTAAAGAGCAAAGCACAAACTTATTTCAATACATTTATTAGAATAAAATTCACAAGAGCTACACTTTAAAAACAGCTTTCCGATACTTCCACCTTCCTATAAGCCCTTTCTTCCCAAACCCAACTCAAAAACCCTGAAAATAAAATCGAAATCTGATTAACTTTTCATCCGCATGAGTTTCCCGCCCGTCCGACAATTACATCGTTTCCTGCATATTTTAGAACGCGTGGTCCAACAAACAATGTTCCCGAAACACATAAACAAGACTACGACCGTTTAGCTTAAAGGGTTAAATCAAGCCTTTAATTCAATTACAAAGTAATTTGGCTCCAGCAGAAGGGTTGGAGAGAGGGGGTCCCGGTTAGAATTAAGTCGTCTTAAACACCCCTCCATCCCTCCCGAGAAGCAACGAAGGGATTAATTTATAAGAAAGAGAGCTCGGAAGCAAGGAGCAAAGGGGTTGGATGAGTTTAGGAGACAATCTTCTAGAGTGTCTTAGCACAGGAGAATAGGAGGATCTTGTTTTGCTCTTGTCTTACTTTATCTGGTTTGTTTAAACGGGACGTGAGACGCCTATGCAAACATGGAGATTTTGATGGGAAAGGAGTTCTTTTTTTGTGACCTGTAAAGGAAGTACATTTGTAGATCGGTAAATGGATGAATCTTTCAGTAGGATATGCAGAGTAAACCAAAACTCTTGCCCCGATCACTAAATTCATTGCAAAATAACCGTTTAATTTTATAATGTAACTTTTGTAGAAGTCAGTTTCAGTAGTTTTATTTTGCAGCAGCGTTTCTGAAACTGTGGAACGCGCCCCCTAGGGGTGTGTAATACACTCATGTCCATAAATTAAGGATAATTCAGAATCACACAGAAATTGAACTCTAAAATAAAAATTTCACCTGTAGAATTATCACACACATCTTGAAGAACATATGCAAATTACAGGAAACCAGCAGATGGCGCGTATAGTACGTCACAATGACGAGAGTGCAAGAGAGTGGTATATAAGGAATAGTGACAAAGAAGTAAAATTGTTCATAAGCGCTTTAAAAGCCTTTCAGTGCAATAAACACATAGTTATGGCACAAAGGAAGCATTTGGATGATTTTTTACGTGGTAGAATTATCGGACGACTGGAATGTGGACGTACCCAGCTAGAAGTATCCGAGGAACTTGGAATCGCCCAGAGTGTCATCTCCAGGCTTTGGCAACGATTCCAAGATGATGGTAATGTGAGTAGATGTTACAGCACAGGTCGCCACCGAGTTAAAACGCCGAATGAGGACCGGTATTTGGCAGTTACTGCCACAAAAAAAAACAGATGGAGCACAGCATCAGACCTGTCTCGTCAGCTCTTCATCTATCGGTACGACAGTTTCAAGGCAGACCGTGTACAGACGCTTAGGGCACATTGGTCTATATGCTCGTAGGCCTGTCAGGTGTGTTCCCCTTACCGCAACTCACTGTCGCCTGCGATTAACCTGGAGTAGAGAGCATGCATTGTGGACACCGCAACAGTGGTCTTGTGTGATGTTTTCCGACAAGTCCAGGTTTAGTTGGCAGTCAGATTCTCGCCAGACTTTTTCATATGGAGAGTGCCAGGTACCCGTTACCACCAAGAGAACACCATTAAACGACAGCGTTACGGTGGCGCAGGATGGCTCGTTTGGGAAGGAGTTATTCTTGGTTCCAGAACTGACCTGCATGTTCAGAGTGTAACGATGACAGGCCACATCTATCGGGATCATTCTGGAACAACATGTACGTTTGTTTCGGGGCGCCATGGGTGCGGAATTTCTGTTTATGGATGACAATGCCCGTCCTTACCATGCAGACATTGCAGACGAATGCCTTCAATCGGAGGATATCATCCATATGGATTGGCCAGCATACTCACCGGACTTGAATCCAATAGAGCATGTGTGGGATATGCTTGGTCGACGAATTGCAGCCCCTCAACCCCTTCCCACCTGTCTACCGGAACTTCGGAGGGCATTGCTTGATGAGTGGTGTAATATTCCCCAAGATCAGATTGATAATTTGATACTCAGCATGCGTAGGCGTTGTAAGGCCTGTATTGCATCGTCCGGGAGACATACTCCGTATTAACCATCATACTAACCATGTTATAATGTTTTTTTGTAAATAGGTTCTTTTTTGAAATTTGCTCCAGGGAGTAAAAATCGCAATTTTTATTAATTATGTCAAACATATAGCATCATTTTGCTCTTTACCTTTTGTTTAATAAATAGACTTTACAAATAAGTCAAATTTGTTTTGCTTCTGCCTCTTTCTTTGTCTGAACTTCATTATCCTTAATTTATGGACATGAGTGTAAAACTAGGAAGGGGTCGCTAGCTTATTGAAGATTTGAAAACAAATCATTATTTAAAAAAACTTCTTAATATACTGAAATTAAACAAACAAAATACATTTTGACATAAAAAATAAAATAAAAAAAATTTGCATTTATATAATACACTTATAAATATATCAGTACTGAACAATCTTTTTTATAATTAATTTAACAATACTAAGTTAAGAACAAGCTTGATAATTACAATTAACCTCATAGGCTTGTATTAACAATTATCTTGGTAATTTGTACGGTTTATAATTAGTCTTTTAACTGAAGATCAAAAGTTACGTGATTCGCTATCCAATGCCACCCTTTTTCATGTAAACACGCGTATGTGATGTTTGGGAGGTATGGGGAGGGGGGAGAATAAGTAAGCAAATCCTCTGAAATCCTTCACAAACACATTCATTGCATTCCAAAGTCTTCGGAATAATTTTATGGATAGTAGTGAAAAGAAAACACTTCCTTCGAATGTTCGGTAATAGTTTCAACGCAGTCCTACCTTCAAATACCGCGAACATATTTAGTAAGAATTCTTCATAAAAGGCATAGGTTGCATGTTTATAAAGTGCACGAGTGCAAGACATGTTAAAGAACACTTGACGAGAAATAGAATATTGCTTAGACGTCCTCTGAGCTACCAAAGGGGACACACGTTGAAATTTACTGAGGTAAAAAAATGGTCTGATAAAAATTCATAATAGTACTTCAAGCGTCTAATTTATCCTAACAAACATCTATCTAATTATGATAGTTTGAGCTCAATAAATATTTATAAACAGGACCAGCATTTTGGTTCCCTCTGTGTGTAACATTGTATTTATATAATATTCAAAGGAGCAAAAGTTAAATTATATTTATTCAGGATACTTAACCTGTAAATAACTTAAGGAGATACCATCAGTTTTTGAAACACACAAGGATTATAATTCTTACATCTCTGAAATAATAATTGGAGTCTGTTACATTTATTTTTAACATGTGCAGCCCATCCGGTATAGTGGTTAGTGATACTGACTGTTGTGCCTTGGGGCCTGGTTTGGAACCCAGGAGAAAGCATGAATGTTTATGGGAGTTCGTCGAGCCAAATGTCCTCTCGAGAGGAAGGAGGAGGAGGAGGTGGAAGGTGCCCGACCATCCCTAAGGTGTTCTCCCTCCATGTCGGGGCGGAACCGAGCCAAGTTGTCCTGTCACCTGTATGGGGCCTAAAGCTGTGACTGACGAAATCTAGCTCTTATCCACGACGAATTTCATGGGCCTCAATTTCAAATTGTGTATCGGGTGTCATCAGAAAAAACAACTTTTTTACCATCGGAATAAGCTTTCTAAAATTAAGAGGACACGGTAAGACATAAAAAAAGTGTGATTTAATGGGTTTCCTCAAATTTTTTGGCTACTCCCTAAATATACGTATTATGTAAAACAGTTTTTGTGCTCCAAATACAACAAAAAGTTTTTTTAAAGAAAAATTTAAAAATTCATGAAATATTCTAAAATTCGACTCCTTCTTTGATTCCCAAGTATGTTGATCTATTTATAAAAAAGTTGATAATGGTATGGAATAATATGATTAAAATTTGTCGAGTATCACATTTTTAAGAATGCTTATAGAAAATTCATTGAAAAATGTATAATTTTTAAATGTAACTATTTGAAATAAAATATTCGCAAGTACTGCTTATAGATTTAAAAAATGTGAAATTCAAACCAACTTTTGCTACATGTATTAATATCGATTGTTAGAAAACCCTATAAAAACATTTGGCATGATAGAAAAAGGCCTTGGCACTTTAAATGAAGATTAACAAGTTATTTTTTTCTCTTTCTGAGATCAATTTTTATTTGCAATTGGGGTGTGAATAAGATCGAACGTAAACTACACTCAAAAGCCAAAACATTATGACCCACCCTAAATTTTGCAATGAACTCGCTTGGATAACGTGGAAGGCACGTAATTGGGTGGAAGTGGTATTTAACTGCTGCTGCAGAGTGTGAAGAATCATTTTTTCACTTACTTCTGTGTTTGATGGAAAAGGCTGCGGATCTAAGCGATTTTGATAGAGGGTAGATTGCATAATGGCTCGAAGGCTCGGAACAAGTATTTCTGAAACTGCACGACTCGTGGGTTGTTCGCGATCTACAGTTGTTAGTACTTATGCAAAGTGGGTGAATGGCGATGAAACCAGCAGTAGACGACATGGTGTTGGACGTCCACACGCTATCAAAGAAAAAGGTCGTCGTAGACTGTCTCGCATGGTGAAGCAAAACCAGAGCCAGGCAGTGGCTTACAGCTGACAACCCAATACAATGCAGGGCCACGTAGAATAGTATCGGAGCACACTGTTGGATATGGGGCTACGCAGAGAAAGTCCCACTCGGCTGCTTTTGCTGACCAAACGTCATAGCCAACTGCGCCTACGCTGGAAACGGGAACATCGAGACTGGTCCATGAATCAGTGGAAGAGAGTTGTCTGGTCAGATGAATCACGGTATGTCATTCTTCACGCCGATGGCCGTGTCAGGATATGAAGGTGAACAGTTGCTCCCTCAATGTACAGTAGGTCCTACACAGGCCGGTGGTGGCGGTATTATGCTTTGCGGGACGTTCTCTTGGGCGTCTCTAGGACCCGTGGTTGTGGTAGAGCAGACCATGAATGCTACAGGGTATCTGAACATCATTGTGGACAAGTTGCTCCCTTATATGGCCTCTGTTTTGTCAGCTGAAAATGGAATGTTCCAATAGGACAACGCCCCGTGTCACAAGGCTAAAATTGTGTTGGAGTGATTCCAGGAAGATTATGCTGAATTCCAGTTAATGTCCTGTCTGCCTAACTCACCGGATCTCAATCCGATAGAACACATTTGAGATGTCATGGGACGGCAGCTCAGAGTTCAAAGACCACCAATTCGCAATATCTCGGATTTGCGTGACCGTTGCTTAAACATCTAGTACAATCTGTCTCCCCCCGACCATCTACCAAGGGCTTGTGGCATCCATGCCAAAGCGAGTTGAAGCTGTGTTGCGCGCCAAAGGTGGGCCAACTCGTTATTGACAGGTGGTCATAATGTTTTGGCTCTTGAGTGTATCTGTTTTAACATTAAAGTTTGTGGCATGATATAAATGAATATAAAGAGCAGTTTAGTATAAAATAATTTTATTTGATATTTTGTCCAATATTTGTCAATTGATCATACTATGCCCATGCTGAGAAAACATTCAAAGAAAATATGTAACAAATCCTATCTCAAAAAATACATTACAAATGTAAATGCATTTAGGATAGAATTAAAAAAATCAAGAATAGTAAAAACCAATAAATTTCGAGGATAGTGAAATTTTTACAAAAATCACAAGGTATCGCTTGTTTTCAAGGATATTAACACGTTTTTATACAATCATAGTATACAATTTTCTTCTTTCTAAAGGAGACAAGTTTTCTTAAAAATTTAGATTACAATTAACACTCATTGAAAAAAAAAATTTATTATATTTCTCAATAATTTTTATTCTTACTGAGTATTATATAAAACATTTCCTGTGTGTGAGAAGAGTTGAAAAGTAACAGTAATTATTTGCATATTTGTGGATAGTAACAGATAGATATAAGTATAGGAAATTTTGGAATCTGGAGAAATGTATCTTAAATGATTCAAAGCTTTCAATTTAGTATTTTAACTTTAACACTAAGAATGACAGTTTAAGTATTTTGAATTTTTATTCGTTCGCGGAGTTTTGAAACATAGAAATGTAATGCATAAAACATGATTGAAACATTGCAATTCATCAGCAACTTAATAAAAGTTTAATACAGAGTAACTGGAAAATCACTCAAATATCGAAATTAAAAATAATGAATATGAATTCATAGTCACCATTATTCTGCTTTCCTTTCATATGGAATTTCTTAAAAATAGGCTTGAAAGTGCGTGAAACAATTTAACAACGCTTTAATAAATGAGATGAATTTTCTGCATTTTATCATTACCAAAGATAGATTTTTCTAAAAATATCCGAAATAGATTTTTATAAACTGAGAGAACAATCATTAATCTTACACTAAGCACTTGAAATTTAATTGAAACTATTCGATATAAAAGAGCAGTTAATAAATTGTAAAACTAGTTAAAACTATTAACGGTAAAGCTTGCTTCATATTTTACAGAATGAATTCGAGTAAAGGATAATGGTTGAAAAATAATTAACAAAATATCGAAATTAGCAAATATTTATTAGCTTCAAATGGTTTTTAATGAACAAAGCAGAGTTAATATTCTTCGTCATGATTTATGGAAATTTACAGTGTAAAAGATAGCTAAAAGTATTTTCTACAAATATACATTTGTTATGTCCTTCTTTACATTCATTGCGCAAACAATTTAACAGTATTCTTTATATTTTAAGTGTATCATTACACAGTTATTTAAACTTATAATTTAGTTTTTTAGAAAATAAATTTCATGCTTGGTTTGTATTCTTTGATTTAAAGATATTTTATTGACAAATAATTATTATTTAAAAGAATAACAAGTCATAGCTCAATAATTGAACTACACATATTTAGGATAAAAACGACTGATATATTTACCCTCTCACTAACTCATCAAGAGATATTCATAACTATATTAGATCTACAGACAAGAAATTTGGCAAAAATGTTTCTTTTATTGAGTAGAAAACAGTTAAGAACGGGTTTCGCGGAGATCGACTCCCAAGGAGAGCCCTATGACCATAGAGTCGTTTCAATAATTTTCCCGTTTTCGACCTACTAGATCTACAGACTTGAATTGTGGTAAATATATTTTTTTAGAAGAGATTCAACTAAAAGGGGCTTTGCGGACATTTTTTAAGAGAGCTACAGGGGTCCTTATAGATTAAAAAAATCCCGTTTTTAAACTATTGAACCTACAGATCTGAAATTCAGTAAATATGTTTCTTTTGTTGAGTAGATGTCCGCAAGAAACGAGTTTTGTGTAAGTCAGCTCCCAACGGGATAGGGGGGAATTACGGAGGCGTTATAGATTCAAAAAATTGCCCTTTTTGAACTATTAGACCAACATACGACATTTGAAATATGTTTCTTTTGTGGAGTATATTTAATATAATTTAATTTTCTGGAACAAAGAGTAGGGGGGAATACGAAGATGTTGTAGATTAAATCTTCGCTTTTTATTATTAGACCAACAGATTACAAATTTAGCAAGCATGTTTCTTTTGTTGTGTATTGATTCTCTGAAAAATGGATTTGAGGGAATCCATTTCGAGGTGGAGGATTATGCACGCGTAAAAGATAAATATTTCCTAGTTCTTGATTTCCTTTTTAAATTAAGAAGGGAAAGATATAAGAATATTTTTTAAATACAATCGAAAATTTAATACTAAGACTTCAAAACGATACATTGTTATGAAGTATCTAGTTACGGCTAGTTAAGATATAAACTACCATAAAAAGTGCTTATTTTTATTATTTAATTGCAATTATTTAAATAAATAGAATTTATTAGAAAGAAATATATTTCCAAAAATTAATTAATCAATTACAACTGAAACAGCAAAAAGACAGATCTGGATTAAATTTACAGGAATTTGTTAGTTTATTAATAAAATAAACATATATATCGATTTCATTTCCCAATAAAAGAAAGGAAATGAGAAGAGAAAAAAATATAAAGCTCTAAGACATAGAAAAAGCTACATATTTTTGTTACATGCTCTCAGTGACAATTCTCCTCTCACTTTTTGTTTCAAATCTCATCGACCCTGTTAGCAAGATTTAATTTTATTTGATCAATACTCTCGCTGCTTCCAAAATAAAATAAGTGGATTGATCAAGTCCCACTTTTCCAATCCGGGAACTCCGATAGAATTTCAATGAAAAGAAGGAAAACACACGTATCCGACATCTTCAGTCGTATTGAAAGATTCAATACCATTACTCTGCATAAGGATACAGAGGAGGAGGGGGGATAGAATATACAGAAATTTTACATTTCTCATTTTTTATCAGATATTTCAAATAAAGAAAAAGAGAGTCAAACCCAATGTAAAATAGATCAACCCCCAAACGTGATAAAGAAGCAAAAATAACTAAAAACTCACCCCAAATCTATTTTAAACCCATTTTTCTCTCCATTCCTATGGTCTATGTACATTGTGTGTGTTTGTAGTAGATGGAAGGGAACGATTTAAAATTTTATTCAGCTTCTTTTCCTCTTTCACCAAGGGTTGTTTCACCCCTTACCTTAGTTCATGAATATGAAGTCTTTGATCGGAAGGGTGTTTTATTGCGAATTTAAATGGAAACTGCGGAGACATGGTGAAGCCCCACTGTTGACTGTTTGGTTGGGTCAAGAGAGGAGGAACAGTTTTATTGGTCTTTGGCTTTTGGGGAAAGGTTTGCTTAGTTTGACATAGGTTAGAGCATACATTAAATGTGCAGGACGTTTTGAAAGAAAATAGAGGAACTTTTTTGGGGGGTTGTGCAGAAATGGCAGCAAAGTAAAAGCTTTCCCCCTCATGAATGATTTAAGCTATGGTTGCCACGTGTTATGTGCTCCGTTTTTTAACAAATATGAAAGAATGTATTATTGTTCCAGATAAGGAAAAATAAATAAGATTATTTTTTATCAAATTTATAAATTTATAAAAAAAATCTACAAATACCACTACAGATGGTGAAGAAATATTAAAGACTCATTATTTATTAAAGGTGCACTACATAGCACGATAACATTAACATTCTCATTTACAAGAGATCATCATCATCATTACATCATATAAGTTCTGCTGTAAGTAAAACAGAAACTAAAATCCACGATTTAACAGAGACAATGCCAAACACACATGACCTCCCTGTTATAACCGTTTAGCTTTCGCGGATACAATTATCCAAATTTAATGAAATATAGACTAAATATTTCTTTTATTTTATGCGGGTAAAAGAAATATTTTTAGCAAACGGTCTTAACTTTAATATATTTCTTTATTCCAAGGTCTGTGTTGTTCAATTCTAATGGGTGACTGCAAACCTTTTACCATAATTTCATTTTATTTACAGAAAAATAAAACCGAAACACATATAACAACTACAAGAAAACAACAAATATAAAATCAGACGAAAACGGCAATTGATTAAACAAAAATAAATCGACAGAAGAATTATTTTTGCCACAGTTTTAAATGAAATAAGGAATTACTTCTCTTTAAATTACTTAAATTTTCACATCGAACGTTTACATACATTTAAAATTCACTCTTGCAGGGATTATCATGAATCTGTGGCACGAGTTGCCAAAAGCTCAATGAAGGGGTTGGAACAAGTAAGATTTATTTCACTTTATTTCCTTTAATTGAAATCGCTAGTTAATATTTTGATAATAAAAAAACAAAATTGATATCTGAATCAATGATTTTGTGTTTCTCTAAAAGCTTCCTCATACAATTAATATCTAAAATATTCGCCATGCAGCAATTTTAATTCTCAGAAAACACCTTGAAACATAAAAAAATTGTCTGAGTTTAAGAAGGGATTTCATGAATGAATTTAATTGTATCAACAATTACAACAATGACCAAAAAATTAGAAACACCTTTGACTCAAATTTCGATTCATTCTTGAAGCATGCCCATTATGTTATAACTGTATTTGTTTATAAAAAAAACTTTATTTTGGAGATATAATCAACTTGTAATATAACAATTAACCTGTTCATGGGTAAACTAAAGATTTGAGTGATTTTTTGGAAGTGATATGTGGTTGTGAACGCCAAATTGCTCTGAGATTTCTCCAAAGTAGTAAAACTTTTAGGTGCACGAATAGGAAATTGGAAAAAAATGGAACATATTTCAGGGAACTATTTCGCGCAAATTATATCTAAAATACACTGCATTAAGAAATTTTAAGATCACTAAATAATTGCTGCATGCTCTGGGAGAAGAGATATAATGTTCATTTTTCAGTGTGTTTATTTTAAAATTGATTAGACAAACTTTCCGTACTAATTTTGTAACTTTAAGAATATATAAATTTAAATTGTGTAGTACAATATACTCAATTTTCTCAAAATTAATATAGTCTGTTAAGAAATTTTTCATACCACCCGAGAAAATTAGCACATTATATACATCACACGGAAATAATTATAAAACACATGAGCTAGACTGAGGTGAGAGTTCAATTAATTGCTTCTCAATTAACTTAGAAGCAAAGATGTAAGTTTGAATTGTTTTATTCACGGTTCGTTTGATGGTGTCGTGGGGTAAAAATTTACTTGAGTGTGAAGCGCAATAAGTTTAATTTTATAAAAGTGTTTGTAAATCTGAAAAAGAATGAAGATACTAATGAAGCGTTCTAAAAGATTCTGAAGATATATAAATGAACCATTCTAAAACCTTCATTCTCAAGATAGATGATTCAAACAAAATAAAATGTTTGGAAAGAAACCGAATTTTGATAGCACATGATTATGGATAAACCTTTTGACTAACATTTAGCAAAAGTGTTTCGAGTCGCGTAATTTTGAAATATTGGAGCCAAAAAAAATGTATATGCTACTATTTGAAAGAATCTTTATTTCTCCAATGGGGCTGCGCATTGGTATTTTAAACCTTTGCAGACCTAGTACCTTCCCCAGGAACGTATCATTTTTAAGCGCTGCACCATATAGGCGATATCAATTACAGCAAGCAATTTTGACGCCCAATTTTCTCCACTGAGCTCTTTTCGATGCGAACTACTACTGGGATTTAGTTTTTCCGAGAGCATCCAAGCCAAACAGACAATCTAGGGATATTTTACATTCCGCATAATTATACGATATGGCCGCTGTCGATTCTCTGCATCATGAAAATCCGCCAACTTGGGCCGGAGTCGAAGCCGCAATCTTGGGTTCAAAAGGCCAGAAAAAACTGAAATGGCATAAATATATCCTACATTGGAACGAAGAGAAAAAAATGAAACAGAAAATCATATTTTTGGAGGAAATATAATTATTTCTGACAGCCTAAATGAGTGATTTATGTTAACGTCTTATTTCAAAGCAGGCTATTTTCGACTGACCTCGTAATTCTGAATCTCGGTCAAGTGACGAGGATGGCAACTGAGCTCGCATCTCCCTCTCCCATTGAGCCTCTGCAGATTTAACGTGAATTGTCCTTTACCAGACGGCGGGTCTTCAGTGGCACTGTACTCCAGACGGCGACACTCCGGCTACTTGACCATAAACTCTAAAGCGGCTACTTTGGGCAGCCCGAAAGCTGCAAACATGTCATTAACTAATACCAAGTTATGCTATACGATAATCTGTTACTGCATGAGATTTTACTGAAAGGCGCTAAATGTGCGTGTATTGTGCAAATGAAATAAAACGAACGGTATTCTATTGATTTGAAGAATTTAAAATTGGAATTGTATAAATCACTTCCTACAAATATAATCTATTTCAATTGAACGCATTAAGGGGACATGGTACGATTTAAGCAAAATTTTTAACTTAAGGATTTTCAATTTTTTTTGGTTGCCTCCTATGTGTACTCTATATAAAATAGATTTTGTGCTCAAAATTTCATAAAAAGATAGGCATTTACTTTTTTAAGGAAAAAACTTCAAATTTGTGAAGTGATTTTAAAACGCTACTCCTACAAAAATTTACGTACACGCATGAAATTTGATTTACAAGTACCTCAAACTATGCGTAACAAAAGTTGGTATGGGTTTTGCGATAACTTGATTGGTATTTGTACAATATTTCTTTTTATGAATGCGTATTGAAAATTCCTTAAAAAATGTACAAATTCCGAGTTCAATTATTTTAAAAAAAATACATATTGCTTTGATTAAAAAATGCATTCCAACTTTTGTTACAAGTACTATTAGGAATAAATAAAAAAAATTCAAAAGCATTTGGCACAATAGAAAAAAAAAGCCTTAACATTTTAAATGAAGACAAACTAGTTATTTTATCTTTCCGAGATAAGTAAGTTTAAATTTTAGATTTGCCATAGGGATGTGAATAAAAACGAACATAAAAGCTGTCATAATTCTCTGCTTTTTTAATTTAGAGCTTTCAAATTTTGTCAGTTTATAGAAAAATATATAAAGAACAATTTAAGCTAAAAAAATTAAATTTGATTTTTTGACCAATTATTGTTATTTGAATCGTACTGTGCCCCCTTAAGAAAATTGCGGGAGAGAGGGGGCTTAAAACAGTATAAGAAATTAAATTCACCAAAGGGAACTAAAATCATAATTATAACATCAATAAAAATTGAAAATAATATCCAGGACATATGTACTATAAAAGGTACTTTGATGTTACAAAATGTATGACGAATTCTTTGGTTCTCAGAATACTTCGAAGCCTACTTCATTTATGGTTTTTACACAGACTGGAATAACCTCTCCATGCTTCACTAGGATCCCAGCATACTCTTATTCTCAGTTTTTGATAAAAAAAAAATATTTGAAACTGATAAACATACATGCACGAAAGAGATCGATTTCGTTTGTGTCTCTGTGGGAGTGCCCCCCCCCCATCCTTCCTTCTGAATCTTCGCAAACGCGGATCAAGTTTTTCTTGGAATTTCAGTGGAATTTACGTCTTAGGAAACAGAAAATAGTATACTGGAAGAGGAAGTACAGCAAAAGGAATTTCCTTTTTTTTAAATCCTTTTGAAAGACATTTTTTTAAAATCATACATTATACAAACATATATTTATACATATGTATTAAACTTCAAAATATGTCTCAAATGAAAACAGCCTTCGAACTATTCTTTTCTTATCATTTCTCTTATGAAATTCATAGTTAAACCCTTTTTATTTGCGAAGAAGTCTGGAATGAAAAGACAGCAGACATTTATATTTGTAAATGAGAGAGTGGGAGTTATATTAGCGTTGCACTACAAAGGTGGCTATTGGCAACGGGCCAGGTAATTTGAACCATGGTCAAATGATGGGGACGCCATCTGGGTTGACACTCCCTTCTCCCTACCACGTTAACGGGAGGACTACGAGCTTCGAAGATTTAGCATGCAGCGGCCCCTTCCACACGGGAAGATCTTCATCGGCAGTAGACCCGAACTTATAATTAGTGGGAGCATCTTCTTAATATATGCTCATTTAAAAATAAATTAACATAGAAAGGGGTATTTAAAAAAATAATCAGACTTAATTTTTTTTCTAGACTGGTTAGACCTGAAACAAATCTGAAGTTAATTGCAATGCTCACTAAGTAGTATATTTGCACTAAACGGAATTCATTTAGAATATTGTTTGATAGCGAATAAAACTTAGAAAGAAGCTATCCATCAAATTAATGATTTTTGGTCTAGTTTATAGTGTGCTTAATTCGCCGTGTTATTTTTAAATCAAAAGTGTCAATTGTTTAAAATTTGTTTTTGTTTAATTAAAAGTATATTTCAAATTTTTCTTCACCTGTCAGAACTAATCTTAATATTACACTGAAACTCTTTGCAGACTATATTAATGAGCTTATGATTCTGAACCCGCTATATAAATAGTTAACTTTTTTCTATAAGAACTACTAAATTGATAAAACAGAAGTGCGATGCGACCCTATTTAAAAATAGGTGATCCCGTTTTCATGACTTAAAATATTACAGTTAACTCATAATTTATATATTTAATAAATATTGAATGGGAATAACGTTACGGGAAACCTTTAAAAAAGAATTATGCTTTAAAGAAGAATGGTGGTCAAAAGTGAAAAAAGAAAGAGATTTGAAATATTGAGACAAGAAAAAATATGACTTAAAAAACTGAAAAAACAAAGAAAATAGCTTAATATGTAAATACAGTCAACTCTCGATAATTCAAACCTTCGATAATACGCACCTCTCGATAACTCGAAGTATATGCTCAGTCCCCAGAGAAACTCTTGATATTTCGAACTAAAACAATACATTTAGGTACTCTCAATAATTCGAAGTAAGATCTGTGGCTGGCCAGCCTACAACATGCATTAATTCGAAGTTATCTTATAAAACTCTCGACAATTCGAACACTCACTATCGTGTATAGTCATGTAGCAAACAGGTTGGAGGCAAACAATTCTGGAGCTTACAAGTTTTGTGTTGTATTGTCTCTGCGTGTCTCCCCTGTAACGTAGCCCCTTCAATGACCACCTGTCTGCTACCCCTTCTCAGCGTTTTCCAATTCATCAGGCAAAAAGTACACTTTTATTACATTCCTTCATGTGGACAATAGACCAACCGCACCTGTTGTCAGCCGTCCATATCTTTCACTTAACACGTGGCTTTGCGACACATGTGTTCAGAAAGGATTATCCACTATTGTGAAGAAGAGATGTGTTTGAATGTTTTGAATGTATTCTTTTAATACAGGATTTTTAACTTCTGTATAGTATTTATTTTGTATAATATGTATTTTTTAAAAATACTTTAAAATAATTTATACAGTTATTTTATTACATAGCTTCAAATTTAAATGTGTTAGCAAAAAATTTTTCTTCGTGTATTTTGGGAATTTTTTTTTCTATCTCTTGATAATTCGAAGTTTTTCATTGGTCCCTCCAACTTCGAATTATCGAGAGTCGACTGTAGTATTTTCTGTATTATTTTGGGGTTAGTTAAATAGCCCCCCCCCCCCGAAAAAAAAACTCAGCAAAATGTAATTATTTCTTTGAATGTACCAGATATTATAACATGATTTAAAGAAAGATCACAGAAAATTCTTGCTTGACGTAACTGTTCTTTGAAATGAAACAACCTGCATCTGGATTTAATATTTTTAACATTCCGTCTTAGGTACAAATGCATCATTAAATGCCTCTGACACACATTGTCTTTCCCCCAAATCCTTCACAATAATTCCCTTTCCCTACATTTGCTCTCCACATTTGATGGAAGAGAAACAACAGACCCCAAATTACTCTTTCTCCAGTTTCTATAGTAAGCAATGCGTGCAAACTATCGCGATTCTATACGCGCACGCACGAAAGCACGTTGGTTAAAGATATCTTACACACACACATCTCTTCCGACCTCTACGTTTTGAATGCCATCATTGAGCGCAGCCTTAAGCGTCGAGCATATATCGCATTGTTGGTCCCATCCACGCACATCTAAGAATGGGGTTAAGGAACCGAGCAACATCATTGGAAAATTCCTTTGCATAATGTCTCTGATTCGCGTGGCTGTACCAATGAGAGATGCTGATTCGGAGGAGCCGCTTTCTCCCGAACGGTATTTCGAGATCCTAAACTAAGGGAATTGAATTGGACGTCGCTATTAATCCTTATTGATGACGCCGCAGCGAGTACACTCGTTTGCTGATTTCGATTGGATCATCTCAGCTCGGAGTAAATGCGTGGTCTAGCGCTTTGGAAAGGAAACCTTAGATAAAGGAAGTCGATATTGTTGTACTGAAAGGATGATTCTGGTCATTACTCATAGTAGGAGGAGGTATAAATGATTGGTACTGAGTTAGTTCTATGTGGTACGATAGAGATGAGAAATGTTGCACCAAATGACCAAAATGAGGCTAATGTTTTCTTTCAACAATATAATTGTTTATTTAATACATAGTATATCAAGCAATTGTCTGTACAAGAAAATCCCAAAATTCATTCACTTCAAAGTTATATATTGTAGTCAGATATCGAAAGATATTTGTTATTTGAATATTAGTCAAACACTTCAATTTTGTATGAGGATATTAAAAAGATACAGTATTATATAAATTGTAAAAATACAATAAAGGTTCTGAAACAAATATTTCTCAGTATTAGAATCCTTATTTTTTTCTCGAATTCTTTTTGAAGAGAAATTTTTTTTCATAGGTTTGAATTTTAATGTTATCTCCACTAAAATTTCTATTTGTATGATTTTAATATTTTTTAACCATACATGAGGTTTTTTATGCGTTTTTTTTCCTGATAATAATGGTTAAATTCATAAATTACTTAGTTTGATTTATAAAATGTCATTTTTGAGATTTAAGCAACTATATATAATTTTAAACATGTATTGAGGAAGCATTACTAGTTTTAACTGGGATCCCAATTTTCAAAACTTTTAGTTCTAAACTGCAGAAAGCTATCCATTGGAATTTCAAAGCCGTATGGCAATAGAAAGAAGTATATGTGAAATTTTTTTCGATCCTTTTAAAGAAATTTAATTGCTTTGCTTATAAAAATACGAGGGAATTTTAAATTTACAGATATTTATCTAAGGTTTAAAACGAATTTTATAACTTCCTAATTCTTTTTATCTCTTGCAATTAAATAATGATACAGAAAACTGTTAAATAAAAAATTTAATATTTCAGAGAAATCGTAATATTACCTCTCCACAAGTACATTTCTAAATACTGTATTATAGTACTATTTAGCTGACTTTTAATGAATGTTGCCCAAGACGTACACACCAACATGTATTAATAACATTCATTTCGATTTGAAAAAAATATTAAATAACACATGGATAATACCTGAATAGAAATATGACTCTTCAAATTTCCAATGCTGAATTGAGACCCGTAGCATATATGTATTTAAAAAAAACACTATTTATTTTCCTCTATTGATTTTTGAAGAAATTTGGGAAATTGGGATTCAGATTTTAAATCATACATTCCGAAATTATATCATTGAAGGCTGTAGAGTTCTATAGAAGCATTATCAAATAATCCTTGAGTAAATAGTAAGTTATTTGCTAAGGTATTCAAAATTGTAGTGTTAAAAGATAAAATTCCCTTTATGCTTTATAGCAAGGTGATACGTGGTAAATTTTATTTTAAATATGGGTTCTTTTGGAGTAAAGCGTAATTTGTCTTGGCACTGGCAATCATGTTAGTTTTTCTTAGAAAAGAGATCAAAGAACACACATCTATAAATATACAATATACCAGGCTGAAAACTATCAAAAAATATAGAACACAGCAATTAAAATTCATAATCACGATTTCGAATAAAGTGGAAGTAAGTAAAACTCACATCCATTGTCAAATGTTTAAATTCTTTTTTACTTCCCTGCATCGTCCTTATATAGGCTGCAAAAACCTTCCAATCAAATAATTATTCTAAGCCGTTCTGGATTTTTTATCTATTTTTGCCTTAGAATTTGACAATATTTGACAAAATATCTTACTCTAAGTAGATCCCTAGCGTTACACAATATAACTGAAAGAGGCTTAAAGAATATAATGAATTGAAAGAGCCTCTCTTGGCCTACAATCTTTGCAAACTCAATACCCCTGCAGAATAATAGCGATACAACTACGAAATTTCCACAACAATATATATTCCGCAAAAGTACTTCAAAAAGTACTTTTTACAAAATAGTTAAACTTTTGTTTCACTAACATCGTAATAAGTATCCTTATATGTGGCTTCATGGATATGCGATTGAACAGGGACAATAGAAGTATCATTTCGCTGCAAATTACAACCTAAATAATAATTCATGTCTGAAATTTTCAACGATATGCCTATTTTAGCGTACTCAATCTTTAACTTCTTTTGTAATGCAAAAGCAACAGCAATGAATAAAACAATAGATAAATTAAATTAATAGATATATATTACTTATATTTGTGATTGCAATGTATTGATTATAGCAGGGGTGGGCAAATAGCGGGCTTACAGAATTTTTATGCGAGCCGCGAAGACGGAAAATCAAATATTGAGAAAATGTTTTCTGTGTTTAGATCGACATATGCACCCAACTCTTTTTTTATACGGACTTTTTTTACACGATTTTCAAATAACATGGTGCAGGAATTTAAAGAATTTTTTAATACAAATTTTCGTTTTAGCTCGAATCCCGAAAAAATTGGGGATTCGAGCTATTTACATGAGGACGATTATATCGAATTTATGACAGTTAATGATAATAAAAAAGTCGATAATGACGAAGCCGAAAGTGAAGTTCGACTATTAACCACTGATTTAATTCGCGAGAGCTAGAAATTTGCTACAAGAATGGAGCAACATTTTTTAACTCATAATCCTGACGTAGAGTGTGCATTAAAATTTCATCGTAGTTATAAGTTTTGTGTAGCAGAATTATATAAACAACTTGAGAAGAGATGAAAAAAGCAACTACTAATAACAGACTTTTTTAAAAATAACTAAAGTCGTTAATAAGGAAAGAAATTCTTCATTTGAATAAAAACCAACACAGACGTGTGCTCTACATATCTGTCACATCTACTTATTTTTGATTCAATTCATATCAAACGTGCACGCTTTTTTAGTTAACGATGGATAGTTGTTAGCAGTTTTTTTTATGCGTAGTACGAAAAATTCGGGGACTGCGGCCATTGCTTTCGAAGAAAGCAAGTACCTATAGTTAAACCACTTGAAATGGATCCTTTATCTGGCCAGGTTGGTTTAGTGCATGTTATGTGACCGCACGCACAACTGTTATCTTCCGAAGCTCGTTAGCTTTATTACGCGATCTAAGAAAGATGGCCTTTCTTGAACAGCGTTGAGCATTACATTCTGTCAACGCTTAGGTAAAACACCAATGGAGATTTAGGAAATGCTAAGTAAGGTGTATAATGAACCTACCATGGCGATGTCCAAGGTTTACGAATAGCATCGGCGTTTTAAGGAGGGCCGAGAATCCATCGAATACAATGAACGCAGTGGACTACCTTTGATTTCACGAAAAAGCGAAAAATGCGGCGTTGGTGTCTGAATGTGTGCGAATCCATTCGTCGTAAACGGCCTAAGCCTAAGTTCAGCAGAGTGACAACTGGTATACTCTTCATGACAACGCACCAGCACATCGACCCCAACTGGCATAAGAGCTCCTTCCCAAAATTCACACTAACTTGCTTCTACATCCCCCTATTCGCCAGACTTAGCTCCGTGTGATATTTGCCTGTTTCATCAAAGAAAAAGCATTTATAGGGACGTTTTTTTGCGTCCTCAGATGAAGCGAAAGTAGCATCACAGTAGGTCTTACGGAAGGTTGCGAAAAATGGCTTCTATATGTTCTTCCAGAAGTTATACGAACGCTGGCAGATGTGCATTTTCGCCCAAGACTTGGGCGACAATGCACATCTACTTGGGACTACTTGGTGCTGTAAACTACTCAGAGTAAGGTTTTCAGCATCTTGTCCTCAAAATTTTGGATCGTACTACGTAGATTGTATATACTTATGGACTGAATTACGCTAATTTGATTTTATTTGCAATGAAAATTAACTGTTCTATAAGTATGCAACATGGCTTTTATAATCAATTTTTTCGCACTTTTTTTTTGAAAAACATTTAGACAATTTTTATTTTGCACGATTTTTTAAAGTCGTGGAACATATCCTTAAAATTACTATACGTCGCATGTATTTTTTACACATTTTTTTGCATTTTTTAAAGGAAGGTATTTATTTTGTAAAAGAAAAAGTGTTGGCTGTATTCATGAGCAATGTTTGGAAGAGTAAATATAGTTGCAAATTGCCTGGTAACTTGCAGATTGTATTGAGAATTTGCACAATCTCTCTTTCCTAATTAAAAAAAAATTAGACAAGTGTAACACAGATACATTTGTCTTGTTAAATTGATACTGAAATTAAACGAGCTTGTAGCTATAGATATTATGAAATTAGCTCAATAAATTGAATAAACTTGTTATTATTTTATTTAAATTATATTTATTTATTTATGGCAAAATTCATACACTATCTGGCTAAAGATATCCGGACACCCATTAAAAAAGTGGTTCTGGCGAGGGACGCAATTTGATACGTAATTGAAAGCTATAAAAGTGTTGGTAGTGGTTTCTTAAATTGTATTTATGCGTTTGTGAGGCAATGAATATGTCAAAGGAGCTTAGTGAGTTTGATCGTGGCAGTATAGTGGGATGCCACCTTTGTGGGAAACCAATTCATGAGATTGCGGACATTCTACAGAAGCCTAAATCCACTGTGAGTGATGTAATTGTGAAGTGGAAACGTCGAGGCAGTTAAAGGGCAGAAAACGAACCGGTAGGCCGAAAATATTAGGTGAACGCTGCCGAAGAACTCTGAAAAGGGTAGTGAACAAAATCGAAAGTCCTTGTTGGTGGAAATTTCTCCGGAGTTCCAAAGTTCATCAGGAATTAGTGTTAGCAGCAGGACTGTCCATCGAGAGTTAAAAAACTTGGGATTCCATAGTCGTGCAGCCACTCACAAGCCATACATCACTCCACAGAATTCGAAGCATCGATTGCAGTGGTATAGAGCTTACCGTCATTGGACTGTGGACATGCGGAAAACTGTTCTTTGGAGTGATGAATCTCGCTTCACAGTCTGGCAGTCGGATGGACGCGTTTGGGTTGTCGGATGCCCAGCGAACGTTTCTTTAGTGACTGCATTATGCCGACTGTTAAGTTTGGTGGTGGAAGCATAATGGTGTGGGGGTGTTTCTCGTCATTTGGCCTGGGTCCGTTAGTTCCTGTGATTGGAAACATGAACTCTGAGATGTATGTGGACATTCTGGACATTGCTGCACTCCCAACTCTATGGCAATATTTAGAGGAAGGAGCATTTCTCTTTCACCAGGAAAACTGCTCCATTCACACATCGAGGCTGGCACAGACGTGGTTTGACGAAATGGGTGTTCAAAAACTGGACTGACCATCTCAGAGCCCCGATCTAAATCCCATAGAATACCTTTGGGACGAATTATAGCTCAGATTACGTAGCCAGCCAAATCGACCATCCTCACTGCAAGCACTCACTTCAGCTGTGATGGACGCCTGAAAGGCAATTCCTATGGTCACCTATCAAAAATTGGTGGAAAGTCTTCCCAAACGTGTGCAGGCTGTCATCCATGCAAAAGTAGGGCCCAACATCATATTAATATGTGCCTCAGGACGCTCTACCACTGGGTGTTCGGATACTTTTGGCGAGATAGTGTACCTTTTGTGAGATGCAAATGTAATTAATGAATGCAGTCATTTTAAAAAGTTTAGGGCTCTAATATCTTCCGTTCCCACAAGCAAGGTTGAGGTCTCAGAGAATTCTACTGCAAAATTGGGGTAGAAAGGAGCCAAATTGTATTGTCACCTGTATGGCACTCAAAGGTACGGCAAACGACCGGCATACAAACTAGCCTTTTGCCACGACGAATTTTGTGGGCCTCGATCCGTCACTGCCACGCACAATAAAATGGAATCAGAAACAATAACAACAACAATACCTTTCGCTTTCACAGTCTGGCCCGGGAGCAAAAACAATTGACAACTCCTGGGTTACAGGATTGTTTTTAAGTACATGTCTTAAAATTTCTGGGTGTCAACGTTAATTAATCTGATTTTATATTACCCCTAAATACTAAAAAGAGATGTTTTAAAAGACATAAAAGTGTATTTTCCCTCGGTTATATGTTTTCCTTGTCAAATCTACAACAAAGGTACATTTTATCACTGTAATAAAGCCATTGTGTAGTTCATAATTACAAATCGTTTTTTCCCCACAAAATTCTCTGAAAGACGTAAAAGATTAACGCAACATTACTACTAAGAATAAATTCCTTTCATTTTCCTGGAAACGTTTTTACAAAACGAAACATCAAATTTCGGAAAACGGTGCATTTGCGAAATGAAACACAATGAGAATGCCAATTTGCGCAAATAGAGCACTCGTTTCCAGGACGCAGAAAACATCCCCTTTCAAAGCGACTCTTCACGAGCGAATTATTACCGAAATGTGTTTTGTCGTCTTTAGTTCTTTGAGATAGATATACAAAAGCAAAAAGTTCTTCTTTGCGTAGTGACATAGGATGGGTAAATATCGCATCAATATGCATGCATTTCTGGGAAAACGGTTTCTAGAAATGATAGCTAAGAATGAGAAATGACAAAATAAATTTTCTTTGATTTAGAGATGGCAATTCTTATGCTATATGACTCGATTTCCGAGATTTCTTATTATAAATATAGGAATAAGATATATGCAATAATATGAATATAAGAACAAAAACAGTATCCCATAAGAATGTATATTCGTATTGTTCAACCTGTAAGTCTTTGTGTTTAGGAATGTTTTGTTTTTACATTTATGCAGAATATTGTTTGATGGAACAAAATGGGGAAATAATCATGTTTTATTTATTTTGAATAAATTATGGATGATGACTATCATGGTCTTCACGTATTTATAAAAGATTCTGAGTAAAATGTATGCACTCTTTAACTCATCGGCTACATGGAAAGTGTGCTAAAAGTTTGGCTACTCTTTAAAAAATGAGCCAAAGAGAGACAATGATTTTCATTCTCAATTTCTTACCTTCCACAAAGAAAATATTAAATTTCTGTTTGATGAATAGCAAAAAGGCTGGTCTAATGTCCAAGTTTTGCAACATTCTCGTTTCAAAATGACTTCACCGCAGAAACAAGCGCAAGTGGAAGTATAGCTTATCAAATTTAAATCTGCAACACGTGTACAGCGAAAATATCGGACTATTTATATACAAAATTTACCTTTAAGATGCACAATTTATAAGTACCATGAAAGATTTATGATAATGTGTAACGTATGGTCAGGTACAAAATTTGGTCTCACTAGCAGAAGTTGAAAGGATGTTACTCTCTCGTACATTCTTGATGCGTTGCGCGCGACTAACAGGTCACATAATGAAATCGTATAATTCAGCATTGTAAAAAAATGGTATTCTCTGTATGGAACATAAAAAACGTGTTTATTTATTTGTAAATAAAACTTTCAAGTGTAGCCTTACATTTTGTGCACTTGGTATAAATAATATTATTTTTTGTTAATAAATATTGTTATTGTTGTTTAATACAGAAAGTTTATCGAGAATAGATCTAGAAAATGTTTCTAAAATTTACACAAAATAGTAAGAAATACGTAAAAATGTACTTAAAAAAAGGTTAAAAATCCTTTTTCTAATAAACTGCAAAACGTGTTTGATATTTTTATCTAAAGTTATTTAAAGAGTTTTATCGTTGATTCAATGTCTATAACAATTTACTCTGTTGTCCATATTAACGATAATTTTCTAAGTAAAAATAATCAGAAATATGTTTGACCTTAATAAGAATATATTGTCTATGTGTTTTCATACCAATAAAAAAATCAAAATCTTCGTTTTAAATTTGTTTGTGCAAAACTTATTTAAATTGTGATTATAATTTATACTCATAAAAACTAAACCAAAAAATATATAAAAAAATGAAATAACTTCGAAAAACCCTTTTAGGTGTTGCCATTTTTTTATACTTTTCAAAAAAACTTAAAGCTAATGGTAAGAAGTTAGGTACCTCTAATCTAACACATAAAATTATACATTAAGTTATTTGATCTATTAAACAATTATTTTTGCAAGGGTGCGTACAATAAGAAAGTGAGCATAAGTACCTGCAAAATAAAAAATCTGTTTATCATAAAATCAAAAACTTGCCTCGAAATCGAAATTCAGAATGCTCCATGCGTTGCAATTTTTCTTCAATTTTTACAAAAACCAAAAGTATTCTAATATGTAATTATATGGTATTAGGATGCATTGAAGTAGCAATGATTTTGTGAAAGAAGAAATTAAATGGTTTTATTGACAAAATCTTCAAAATTCTAGAAAAAGGCATACAAAAGTACATGTTTATCTATATTTTGTATGTTATCATATAAAACATTACATTGCATGCGTTAATTTAAAAAATATTGTTATAGAATTAAAATCTAGTAAAATTTTCGACATTTTTTTTTTTAAAAAATTGGAACACATGAAATTTTTTGAAACTTATAAGTGACCATTAATTTTTTCTAAATTTAGACTTTCTCTTAAAAACTAATAATTTTTTTCACACCGTATCTTTTGTTTAGTTTTAGTTATAACATAAAAACCGGCAGACAAAGTTTTAAGGATGTATGCAACGGATGGACTTTATTTTGCCCACTGTAGCCTTAATAAAACAAATAAAATCAATTTATTATATTGATTGTTTAAAAAACAATCAGACAATTTTTTCAACCGGTTACCACAGATTCCAAATGAATCCATCAGAGAAATCCCGGCTTATGATAATTCTATCCCTAGCTCTTCTAAGAGACCTAGAACAGTTCTTAACCACTTATATCAACACTTCCCAGCTCTGAAAAGGATGAGAATGTCTTGATATAAATTAAATTATTTATCCCTCGTTGTTTTCTTTTGCAAGACTTCATTCACTCTAATTATTACCCCCTTCCATGCAAGCTTTTGCATGCGACTAATGTGACAACTTGATCCAATTTTAAACTTCTCCACTTTTTCTTACTTTTTTTTTCCAAGTGGTTATTTAAAATCTCCATTTTCAATAACCGCACGCAGATATTTAAAATGTAATGAGTAACGGATAAAAAATAATATTCTCTTTAATCTTTGATATTAAAGAAATTCCTCCCTTTTCTCCCCTCGTTCCGTCGAGATGCGGCAGCCAGTTGAAAGACGGGCGAGGTTGTCAGATATATGAAGTCATTAGCTAAATCAACTGGATGAGTGGTTTCCCACTTACCCCTCCATCAGCGTTGTTGTGCTGCACCCATTGTGGACTGCTTTATATTCTTATGTAACACTTCAGCAAATTATTCTTATTTTTTTTCTACTTATTATGATGAGTCGATGATAGAGATATCTCACAAAGGTTAAACGTAAATGCATAACCGTTACCGTTAAAGTTTATATTGATTGTCCTTATAAATATGAGAATATATGTGCTGTTAAGCCATCAGTGCTTGACGTTTTAAGCAAAGTGAGTATCATTTACAATTAGAATTTAAATGAAAGCATTTTATTTATTTATCAAATGCCTGGCTATTAACCATCAAGTCACTAGGTAAATCTTTACAGCACAAGATGTCTCAAGATACAATTTTTTTTTTTATAAATAAGTAGCTTTTAGCGTTAATATATCAATAAAAGAGATGACCAACTTTACTCAAATAAAGGAAATTCTTAAAATAAAAATTTTACTTGAAGTCGCAATTATGAAAGAAATCTTAAAGCGTTTATATATATATATATATATATATATATATATATATATATATATATCGCTTTTGTATTTTAAAAACACATTTCAAATATACACACATATTTGGAACACTTTTGATTTTTTTTCCCTTCAAATTTAACACGTGAGTCAGATGATTCCCACAGGAAGAAAAGAAAATAAATATTAGAAAGATAAATGCGGAACTAAAGAAAAATGAAGATGTCGCAGGAAATGAATCCATTTCATGAAATGTGTTAAGGGTGATAAATTCCATCACCGCCCAAATCGAGATGGAGGTGATTATTATGAGGAGATTCAGTGGACAAAGTCAAATTAAGAGAACGCTTTGATGATGATAATTTATTTCTTGCGATTATTTATTGTCAGTGTTATGCCTAAAAATGAATCTGGAAAAAAATTAACAATTTTAAATACACTAAAGACAAGACTATCTCTTAGATCGCAACGTTTTCTTTAAAGATGTGAGATACTATTTTCTAAGAAAAGTACACACTTCATAACTTTCATGATATTTTAAGACTCAATTAAGATTTAATATAATTTTTTGTTAAAATTTTAGCAAGAGCAGTTATTTTTTTGAAGTTCAGAAAGCATAGCCCCTTTACAGGCATATTCTTTGCCATAATTTGATCCAAGAAGTGTCACATTCTTTGTTGCATTTTTCGATTAATTTCACAATTTTAAGTAGGAAAATGTTATTAAAATTAATATTTTTAATACTCTTCAGCATATAGAATAATTTTCTTAAATGAAGGTGATAGTATTTTCTCTGTAAGTTGTCTTTTTTCAATACATGAATGCATAACATGTAAGCTATGTTCAATGCTATAAATATAATAAAGTACAATTACTTTACATTTTTCATTTTCACTTATTTAACCTCTTTTGCCGGATAACTATTTCCTTCTGAGTAGCTAATTTGATATTAACAAAATATCAATCATTGGTATGGCCAAGTAATTTTAGCACGTTTTTCACATGTTGTATTTTACAATAATGCAACTAATGAACTTTTTACTAACAGAAAGTAGTGTACTGTACCACTCCTCTAAATGTACTACTATTGAGCTGAAAAGAAATAATGACACAAATCTGTATCGGCACTATTAAAAAGGGAAAAAAAAATTTTTTTTTACAGAAGCTACAAAAGCCCAGACAAAGTTGTGACGGGTGCTTACGCGTTTTACTAACCTGCTCTCAATTCCTTTAAGATTGTATTTATTTTAACCAATCCAAGCTGAGAGCCAAAAGTGTGACTTATGCAAACAAGATAGTTTCGGGTTTAGCGAGTTCGAAAAAGATATAAAAGGGAGAAATGAAATGAAGAGATGAGGATGACTACGTGGTTTGATAGAGGAGATAACTACGAGGTTGATTAAGAAGGTGATTCTGAGAGAGATTAGTTTAACTAGTGAAGTTTGTTCGCCGAAGGAAGATTATAGAAAAAGGTTCATTAATTCGGTTCGGACGAAACTGAAGATATCAAGGATTGAAGCCGCTCTTTAGATCCATCAAGTATTAAAGAATCCTGCCTTAAAAAGATATCAGGTCTGTTATTTTCATAAATTAGATATAAATGCGTAGTTTGATTGTATACGTTATTCTCCGTAGTTTCAGTTAGTGTTCCGTCATTCATAATTGGATTCTTATCACACTCCACTGTAATTTGTTGTTCTTAAAGTTTGATTAATATTTGTGTATTTCTATAATAAGAAAGATTTAATAAATAATATTGGTTTATTAATTAAGAAGTTGTTAATTATGAATCCAACATACCCGAATTTAGATAATGTGCAAAGGGGAGTTAATAATCATAGGGGTAGTGAGAGACTACGGCACTGGCGCCCAAACGAAATACCGGAATTAAGAGCAGGTGCAGGATTTAGAGTTTTGCCGGAATTATTTTTTTCGGGTAAAGAAAATGTGTCTGAGTTTATTTCCAATATTGACGACAATATAGCCTACTATGAAATACCGGCGAATCTATCATGTGCGTATTTAAAAGGTCATTTAATTGGGAGAGCGTTAGACTGGTTTGAGGTGATTGGGTTCGAGTGTGTAAATGAAGAAGCGACTGCATTTGCAACGCTTAAAAAGAAATTGTCAGATAGTTTTCCGGTAATACGGAATAAATCAGAGCTAGAAGCTCAGTTTTTTCCATCAAAACAACGGAGAGGTCAAGCCCCGTCAGACTTTATTTTTCAGCTATTAAAAATACATAAAACTTTGGATTTGAATTATGATGAGAAAAAATTGATCGATCACATAGTAATGCGACTAGAACCCCAAATAATGGATTATTTAGAATTTCGAAACCCCACAACAAAAGCTCAATTGTTAGAGTTGGTAGACCGGTATGAGGAACGTCATAGCTGCAGTGAAAACCAGGGTTCGAGTAATAATTTTGCTAGTCGAAGTTGGGATATGAGTAGGAATCCTGAGGAAAGAAGGAATAATAGAAATTGGAGAGATACTGGGGTCGGAAATAGTCAAAATGATCAAAGAGGACTAGGCAGGGGTGCGAATAATTTTTCTCGTCGTAATTATCAAAATCAAGGATTCGATGGAGGAAATCGCTACAATCAGCCAAATCAGCGAACAGACCGGTATCAGAACCCTAGGATGGTGGTTAGGAAGGGTCCTAATGATGATTCAGCAAAGCAGAATTGGAGGCGTGTTGATTGCAACAGCGGAAGGCAGAGAAATGCCAATTTAAATTTTCTAAGAGATCGTGTTGAAAGAGATCCTCCTATTAGAATTAAACTTAATTCATTACGATTATCACCAGTTGAACTTCCGTATGTGCCGATTCTTTTGCATGATACATTTCTAAAAGCGCTCTGGGATACAGGTGCGGAAAAGTCATTTATTTCAGAAAAAACGTACCGGTCATATTTTTCTTTCTCTTCTATTAAAAAATCGTTAGCTGAAGTAGTTACAGCTCAAGGGTCACAATGCAGAAATTTAGGCACAGTTGAGTTAAGAATTAAAATAAGAGAATTTTCGAAGTTGTGGAAATTTCATGTGATTGCTGAGATGCAATATCCATGCATCCTAGGTATTGATTTTATGTCACATGCAAAGATTAGTTTGGACTTTCTGTCTAAATCGTTAATCATTCCGAATTCGCAAATGGAAAAAGTGGCAATATTGGACGAACCGGTTCAGGTAGATTTATCTAACACTAAGTTAAAGTCAAAACAAAAACAAGAATTACAGATTTTGTTTAAGGAATTTCATGGTTTGTTTTCACTTAAGCCTGGTCTGACACATGTGTTTTGTCATGAAATTGACACGGGTGATAGTCCTCCTGTTTTTTCGAGACCTTATCGCTATGACAGGGTCAAAAAGGGTATCATCGACTACCATGTTCAGAAGATGTTGAATGATGTAACAATAGTTCCAACAACATCGCCCTACGCATCTCCAGTTGTTTTATGTCGGAAGAAAAACGGTTTGCCGTTAGATGACCCAGAAGCTTATAGGTTTGCAATAGATTATAGGAAATTAAATGCGATCACGAGATATCCGCGATATCCACTACCAATAATTGATGATTTGATCACTAATATTCCACACACCGAAATTATGTCGTCACTTGTTTTACGCAGCGGATACTTTCAGATGGCAGTAGACCCCAAAGATGTTCATAAGACGGCGTTTGTTACAAAAAATGGTACTTTTGCATTTACTCGCATGCCATTTGGCCTTTCGGGGGCAGCTCCAAATTTTCAAAGGGCAATAGAGATGATCCTCAAGCCAGTCCTCGGGCGTTTTGCCCACTCTTACATGGATGACGTGATTATTTCGTCTCCATCTTTTGAAAGCCATGTAGAACACTTACGGGAAGTATTCAGATTGTTGCAGGAGGCTGGTTTAACGTTGAATCGCGAGAAATGTCATTTCGCGAGGGAACAATTACGTTATTTGGGTTTAGTTATTAATAAAGAAGGAGTTAAAACAGATGAGGAGAAGGTAAAAGCAATTATTGAAATAAAACCTCCGAAAACTGCAAAACAAATAGCAAAATTTTTAGGAATGACGGGTTGGTATCAAAAGTTTATTAAAAACTACGCAGACATGTGTGAGCCCTTATATAATTTAAAACGAAAAAACTCTAAGTTCCGTTGGTCGGAATCAGCGCAGGAAGCCTTTGATCGTATTAAGAAAGCACTGACAGAAGCTCCAGTGTTACAATTACCAGATTTTTCCCAACCTTTTGAACTCTATAGGGATGCGAGCTCAGTGGGGGTAGGAGCAGTATTGACACAGAATAATAGGCCTATGGCGTTTGCCTCGAGAACTTTAAACCGAGCAGAAAGGAATTATAGTGTGACGGAACGTGAATGTTTAGCTGTCATATGGGCATTAAATAAATATCGCACGTATTTCGGATCCTTGCCGGTTAAAGTGATAACAGACCATGCTGCACTTACCAAATTAACGAATGGAAAGAATTTGTCGTCTAGAATGATAAGGTGGACGCTTAAGTTGGCAAATTTTAATGTAGAATGGGAACATCGCCCAGGTACGCAAAATTTAATGGCTGATATGTTGTCTAGAAACCCGTTAGAAAGTAATGAAGAACCAAAGGTGTCTTGTGCGGTGATTAGATCGTTAGTATTATCGTCTAGAGAACAGTTGAGAGAGGAACAGAGAAATGACCCGGAGCTAGGTCACATCATGAAGTTTTTGGAAAATCCGGACGATAATTCCATTAATGAATCAATCTGTAGAAATTGGTCCCATGACTTTAAAATCGTTGACGGAATGCTATATTTTGCAAAATATACAACCTCACTAGGTGAATTAAGGGTATTTATACCTAAAACATTACGTAAAGATGTTATGCGAGAATTCCATGACTCGCCGATGGCAGGCCATTTAGGCAAAAAGAAAACCTACTTAAAATTAAAAGACGCGTGTTATTTCCCGTACATGAGGAAATACATTTATAAATATGTAGCAACCTGCGACCAATGCCAAAAAGTCAATTATAAAAACGGATTACTAGCTGGTCAATTAATTCCGATAGTGACGAATTTTCCGAATGAAATCGTATCTTTAGATTTGTTAGGCCCATACCCTGCAACTAGTCCAGAACGCTATAGATTTATTTTAGTAGTTACAGATAATTTTTCTAAATGGGTTGAAATAGTTCCCTTAAGGAAAGCTTCAGCTAAAGCAATTTTCAATGCATTTTTTGAGAATTATATTGCGCGTTATGGAGCTCCTGTAAACTTAGTCACCGATAACGGCCCCCAAATGAGATCCGAAGTTTTTGAGCAAGTATGTCGCAGGTTGAACATAAAACACGTTAAAACTGTGGTATATCGTCCACAAGCTAATCAAACAGAAAGAGTTAATCGCACTCTTTTAAAAATGATTTCGAGTTTTGTCGCGGATAATCACACTAACTGGGATTAATTTCTGCAAGAGTTCGGTTATGCTATTAGGACAGCAGTACATGAGACAACGGGTAAAACACCGGCGGAATTATTTTTAGGTCGAAATTTAATCACCCCTTTTCAGAATTAGAGTTATGGTAACTGATGGATCAGATTTAGTTTGTGGGAACATAGAAAGGTTGTTTGAGGAGGCTAGAATTCATACAAAGCGCTATCAAGAGAAGTGGGCGAAATATTATAATAAAAAGAGGCCTTGAAAATAATGTGAAAGTTGATGATCTAGTATTAGTTCAAACTCACCCGTTAAGATCGACAAGTAAGAAAATAGTAGGTAAATTTATGCCAAAGTTTGAGTGCCCATATAAAGTTCTGAGTGTAAAAAATAATAATAATTTAGTAATATTAAAATTTGGTAAAAGAATAACGGTTAATGTGGACCAGGTGAGAATTTACTATCAAAGAGAAGACAGTGTTGCCGAGTCGGAAAGTGACAATAGTAGTGATCATGGTGCAGTGGCATCAGTCAGGTCGGATGATGGGCAGTCGAGATTGGTGCAATCGGAGAGTGATGGGGGTTGTCGTAGAGGTTTGAAATCAGGAAATTTAAATGGTAGTAGAGATATAGTTGCGAATAGACGCGATGGAGTGGAGGTGAGAAAAAAAACGTGGACGGACGGAATCTGCTGTTTCTTCGGGGGGTGACGTGTATAATTTCAGGAAAAAAAGACCCTATTGGACTGAAAGAGAGAAAAGAGGAAGGCCAGACTCTTGGAGAGATAATATTCAAAAGAAGAAGAGACTAGAGACCCAAGTATCCCGAGACAAGAAAAAGATTTCTTCGTCAATGCCGTCTCGCCCCTCCAGAAAGCGGTATAGAAAGGTGGAAGAAAATAATTCTGAAAGAGCAATTCCAGGACCATCCTACAGATTCAAATACAACAGACCTCATCAGGAAAGGAGCTGTCCATACAATCTTCGGAGCCGACGTCGAGTGGTCAACAGCCAAGTTCCAGTTCTCACAAATGAAAACAACGCCTCAGCAGGAACATATCAACTTCAACGGACTCGATGGAAGAGGAGACCCAGAAGGTGGGAGCGCAGAGAGGACAACCCTAGGACAAGGTCATCCAGCACAGAGGCCATGGTTGGAGACAAAGCCTATGCAGATTGGATCTAAAGACTAGCCAGGTTATATAATTCTAATTTGTCAATTTTTCCACTGACAGACAGTTCGGAGTATTTTCTATGTGGTCTAGTCTATTTTTTTTTGTAAAATTAACCTACGAAAGTTGCTGCGGTGTGTGTATTTTCATATCGGTTGAAAAAACTTTTGTATTTAATTTTTTTCCAAATTGTGGAAAAACATTTGTTGAATTGCAATTGTTTTGCTACACATTAAAGACGAGGCTTATATGTGAGATTACTTGTATTGTTTTGTTGTAATATATTCTATGTAAAAAATGTATATATTTTTGTGTGTAATTATTAAGATGTATAATTAATGTCTGGTTTCTGGGCGCGGCGTAATTAGGATTACTAACAAAAAACATTAACAGCGCAGCGCGATTGATTGGGAATTTTTGAAAATGAAACAGATGAAGGTTATTTTGTTATGAAACTGTATATATATATAATATAATGTATGCCATATTTTATGTCAATAAGGAAGTTGTATAAAAGTTCTGTGCATTTAATGTCATGTTTTAGAAAAAATTGACAAGGTTTCCTTTCAGGGCAGCAGTCCTGAACATAGTGATGCGATGAAAATGATGTCGTGAGAAGATATTAAAGTAAAGTTTTATATTTATTAGTACTTAAGTAAGTGCATGATCAGTGTTTTTTCCTGGATAGGTTTTCCCTGATCTTCGCCGAATGGGATGCACTGTAGGGATTGTATGTTTGTACAAGAGCAATAAATTAGAGTGGAGTACCCTTTTGAGTAGTCCATTTCTGTGTGCTAGTTTAATTACAGTTTCTAACTTAGAGAGTTAAAATTTTCGGCAGATCCAGTGTTTTCAGGCATTATAAGTTCGTGAGTTAACTTTCTACAAGTTCAGTATTTTTAGGCATTCTAGAGTAGTTAAAATTTTTGTGCAGGTTCAGTGGTTTTCAGATGTTAGGTAAATTAAGCGAGTTCTTGCAGGTCGTTTAGACCTTCAATAAGTCACGCTTTTTTTCTCGGAGGGGGGTTGTGACGGGTGCTTACGCGTTTTGACTAACCTTCTCTCAATTCTTTAAGATTGTATTTATTTTAACCAATCCCCGCTGAGAGCCAAAAGCGTGACTTATGCAAACAGATAGTTTCGGTTTAGCGAGTTCGAAAAAGATATAAAAGGGAGAAATGAAATGAAGAGATGAGGATGACTACGTGTTTGATAGAGGAGATAACTACGAGGTTGATTAAGAAGGTGATTCTGAGAGATTAGTTTAACTAGTGAAGTTTGTTCGCCGAAGGAAGATTATTGAAAAGGTTCATTAATTCGGTTCGGACGGAACTGAAGATATCAAGGATTGAAGCCGCTCTTTAGATCCATCAAGTATTAAAGAATCCTGCCTTAAAAAGATATCAGGTCTGTTATTTTCATAAATTAGATATAAATGCGTAGTTTGATTGTATGCGTTATTCTCCGTAGTTTCAGTTAGTGTTCCGTCGTTCATAATTGAATTCTTATCGCACTCCACTGTAATTTGTTGTTCTTAAAGTTTGATTAATATTTGTGTATTTCTATAATAAGAAAGATTAATAAATAATATTGGTATTATTAATTAAGTTGTTAATTATGAATCCAACATACCCGAATTTAGATAATGTGCAAAGGGGAGTTAATAATCATAGGGTAGTGAGAGACTACGA